>JAHTLZ010000019.1:12055987-12068151 GCA_023846285.1 Phrynocephalus versicolor
TTAGGGTTAGGGTTAGGGTTAGGGTTAGGGTTAGGGTTAGGGTTAGGAGGGCTGCAAGAAGCTTTGAGGCTGTTGCGAGCAGCAAGGTGGGTTGGATCCAGGAAGGAAATGAGGCTCTTTGACCACTCCCAAAAAGGAACAGGTGGCCAATTTTCTGACCGCATCTTCCTCCTGCTTTTGAGCTGGGCTGGGGCCTGGTTGGCCCAAAGGAACATGCTTTGTGTTTTATACTAGGGTAGGCTGTTCTCTCCTCCTTTGGCACGCACGGGCGACAGGCACACATTAAGACAAAACGCACCTGGTTCTTCCTTTGGCATTGTTATCCCTCCAGGCACACACGTCTTCCAGCGCTCCGTGTCGGAGTCGTCGGCCATGCAAACCAAGCGGTGCTGTCTCCCAGACGGACCTGTCACAAGGCAAAAACAGGCTGATTTGCCCAGTAGGAGTTGAGGCACGGTTGTGAACCAGCAGCCTTCCCTTCCGAAGGAGGCCCTGCCCTTTGAGGCAGCGAGGCAGCGCCACCCCATCAGTTCCAACAGGCCACGTTTCTTTGGGAATTTCAGCACGAATCTAGGATCCCCGGCCTGAAGGTGTGGGGATCCTAGGTTCGTGCTGAAATTCCCGAAGAAACGTGGCCTGTTGGAACAGAATAGAAAAAGACAGATGAGGCACATGAAAAGCAGCTCATAAGAACATAGGAAGAGCCATGCTGGATCAGGCTAAAGGCCCATCTAGTCCAGCTTCCTGTATCTCCCAGTGGCCCCACCAAATGCCTCTGGGAGCGCACAAGACTAGATCTCTGTCTCCTGCAACCACTCTCTTGCATCTGGCCCTTGAAGGACCCTGGTTTTAAGCCTGGAGATTACACATCTCCCTCATGATTTGTAACCTGTGATTATTTATTATTTATTTATTTATTACATTTATATACCGCCCATCTTCTGAGGTGGAAGGAATCTGTCCAATCCCGTTTAGAAGGCACCTAGGCCACATGCGATCACCACATCCTGTGGCAGGGAGTTCCACAGACTAACAACACGCTAGGTAAAAAAAAACTGCTTTTGTCTGTTCTCACTCTCCCAGCCCTCAATTTGAGTGAAGGTCCCTTAGTTCTGGCATTTTTTGAGCGGGAGAAGAGCGTCCCTCTATCCACTTTATACTCATGCCCTGCATTATTTTGTACGTTTCAATCATATCCCCCCCCCAGGCGCCTTTGTTTCCCCCCTAGTTTGAATTTTCTGGCATTCCTACATACCAGCAAGTCCCTCCAGCCCTGCTGTGCTGTGTCTTGTCATCTCCTTCTCTGATGTCATCCATATTTCAATGTTTCGTCCCACCACCACCACCACCACCACTATCTGCAGGTGACTCATTTTCCTCCAGACAAGTGAGAGTAAACCCGACAGGAGAAGAGAGAACAGCGCGAGGGGTGGAAGGCCTTTTGGAAAAGTAGGCGCCCCCCTCCCTCGGAGGCACTGCCGAGGCCGCCCGCCTGCCTGCCGCTTGCCACCCCCTTGAGTTTCTGTGCCCATAGATGACAGAGGAGGGGCAGAGGTCGGTTTGAGCGCCTGATGGCTCCCTTGGTGGAGAAGCGAGGGTCCTTTTCCCAAGACCTCGTCCGATCCGTTTTCCCATCATCCCCCCCGCCCCCGCCCCCAGGACTGTTCCCCACTCCACAAACATGCACAGACAAAGGCTTTCCGTTTGGGTGAGATGGTGGAGATGTCTAATATTTACCTCTTTGCTATTTATAAGAATGTATGAGTAAGAGTAACGCCAGGCAAGGAAATGGGAAATAATTAGGGACGGTCCATCCAGATGCGTCATTTGTAGGATGGATGTTCTGCTGCCTGAAAAAGCCGGTTGGGGGATGCCATCCTTCAACGGGGTCCCATCGGTAGTTGAGCATTCAAGAGCCAGTGGGAACCTCGTGGTTCAAGCAGCCCTCGACATCTTGAGCAATCCGGTTCCAGTTGCTCCACCACCGATCACGTAGGGGGTGATAAACCTGGCCAACCTTCCTGCGTTCTTCTTAGAACTGCTGAGATCCTTTCTGTCGAAGGCTCTGAAAAAACTCCTCAAGCAGGATTGGAACAAGGGTTTCCCCTCCTGACGCTGTTGGACTGCAGTGCCCAACATTCCTGCCACTGGCTGGTCCACAGACGTTGATGGGCATTGGAGTCTAGTAGCTGTCACAGGGAGGGGCGCACCTTCTGCCCATCCCCCTCTGTGTTGGTAAGGTTGCTCTGGGCCTCTTGGAGTCCTGGACTTGTCGAAAACAAGGCACCTCTGCCACGCCAAGGTCAGAAAAGCTGTGAGTGGTAGCATTTCTGGAAACTTGGTGTGTGGGTGTGGGTGTATGTGGGGGCGGGGGTAGGACACAGTTTTCCTGTGCCCCCCCCAATGGCTTCATATTTCTGGATTTTTTAATTTCTGGAAATTGCATCACTACAAAAGGGGGACCTGGTGCATTCCCTGAGGAGGAGGAGGAGGAGGCCATCAAAGATTGACAGGTAGTGTGTAATTTTGCAGAACCTCCATATCTAGGAATGCTAGTTCCTATGTAAAGTCGGTACAATGAGGCCGGGTGGATCACCTTTGCCTTCATCCTTTGTTTCAGGGTTTGCTAGGGTCATCTGAACCACTGTTGTGTGAAATTGGGACAAGTTGGATCCCCCAGGATCCAGCTAGGTAAAAAAAATGAATTGCACAGATATAGGATGGGAGACACCTGGCTGAAGAATAGTACCTGTGAAAGGCATCTGGGAGTCTGGGTAGACCACAAATTGAACACAAGTCAGCAGTGTGATGCGGCAGCCAGGAAAGCCAATGCGATTCTTGGTTGCATCAACAGAAGCATCGTGTCTAGATCAAGGGAAGTGATAGCACCACTATGTTCTGCTCTGGTCAGACCCCACCTGGAGTCCTGTGTCCAGTTCTGTGCATCTCAATTTAAAAAGGATGTTGACAACCTTGAGCGGTTACAGAGGAGGGCGACCAAGATAATTGAGGTTCTGGAAGAAATGTCTTAGGAGGAATGGCTTAGGGAACTGGGAACGCTAAGCCTTTCAAAAAGAAGGCTGAGAGGGGATATGATAGCTATGTGTAAATATCTGAAAGGTTGTCACATTGAAGAGGGAACTGATTTGTTTTCCATGGCTTCAGAGACTAGGACTTGGGGCAATGGTCTCAAACTACAGGAAAAGAGATTCCATTTGAACATTAGGAAGATCTTCCGGTTAGAGCTGTCCGGCAGTGGAAGATGCTGCCACAAAGGAGGGTGGTGGAGTCTCCTTCTTTGGGGGTTTTTAAGCAGAGGCTGGATGGCCATCTGTCGGGAGTCCTGTGATGGGGGTTCCTGCATGGCAAGGGGTTGGACTGGTTGGCCCTTGAGGTCCCTTCCCACTCTATGATCCTATGACTCAAACAGCTTCTTAGCCTCCAACTGGAAAGCATGCTTCAAATTGCTGCTGCTCTTTCGCAGGCCTTGTTTTCACGCCATTCATAGAGGCAGCTTTGCCCTGTGCAGGCAGAAATGCATCAGGTAGGGTTAACCTTTTCTTGTGCTTTTGTCCCCCTCCCCACTTTTTCCCCCTCCTCTTTTCCTCTCCTCCGCCCTCCCTCCCGCTCTCCTCAGCTCACCTTGCAGAGCACCAAATCCCGTGTGGCCTTCTTTGAAGAGCTCTAGGGAGGGAGTGATCCCAGCCCCTGTTGTTCCTGAGCCAGAATCCACCAGCGGAACCTCCTCGTGAAGACTCAGCCATAACCGGTCATGAACCTCTTCTTTCTGGTGGCCGCCTTGCACCCGGGACTTGGGTGCACCCGTACGAGCGGTAAAACTTGAGCAATCAACTGTTGGAAGAGTTTTGCCGTGATCGCCTCTCGCTTCTGACTTTGTATATTTAACGCCCTTTGTATAACGTTTGGCTGCAACTGGCTATTTTAGCTTTCTTTCATTTTTATAAAGTGTTTGTATTGATGGTGACTTGTATTACACTCCTGCACCGGGAGGCATCGCCCTTTGCTGACTTGTCCCTCCGGGGAGGGGCCCTGTGAATGATGCTTCCTTCTGCAGGGAAAGTCAGAGGAAGCTCCCATCAGAAGCTCCTCTGAGGATTTTGACCTCTGTGTAGCTCTTTCTGAAAGTGCCGACTGGGTCACCCGTTGCAGCACAGTCTTTGCCAGAATCTCCTCTGACCCTTGCTGGCACATTCATCATCCCTGCATCCTCGCCCTCCTTCTGAGCCAGGCTCAGGAGAGCGGCTTGGATGCCCATGAAATCTGCTCCCCTTCTTGTCCTGGAGAACATATAGCAAAGGTTAGACTCAGCTCCAGGTAGGTGCTCAGCATATGAAGATTTTTTAAAAAAAATTAATCACCTCCCTTTCAAAAATACTGCTTCGTTGAAGACACAATCGGCTCTGATTTCAGGCCTGACATTTTTGCAAAATTTACTCCTGGTGCCAGTGGGGAAACAGAGCAGAGATCTTTGGTAGTGGATTGAGGAGGAAACAGAAGCCAGGGGAATTTCCAGGCAAAGAAGCTGCAACCAAAGTTGACGGAAGATTCTGTAAATGCACACATGGGCAAACTTTACTCCCATTTTGGGAAAAGAGTATGGCTCTGACTTTGGTGGAATGTGGATCCAGACATCCTTCACTACTAATTAGATGGACTATCTAGGTTTGATGGAGCATTTGGTAAACTCTTATTTTCCCAGGTCCTGCCTTGTGTGACTTTTAATCTTTGTACAACTTGCCCAGCCCACCCGTGGGGACACAAACTCACACACACTCCTCCCTTGGGTGATTTTTAAGAAACACAGCTGCCATATTCTTACAAAATTTTCCATGTGTTCTTGAGGGCCAGAAACTTGCCTTTCAACAGTTAAGTTGAGTGAAATCCTGTGGCAAGTTTGTGCTCCATTGGGAATCCGCTACGTTTTGCTAGCCATGCCTTCTTCACGACTACAGGATGACTCCTGGGATTAAAGGAAATGCATTTCTCCCCCATCTTCATTGTTTCTGATAATTATTCATGCTTTAAAAAGCTGTTTATCCATTATAATAACTCAGAGAGAGAGAGACATTACTCTCTTTAAAAGAAAGACAGACAGAAATAATATTTAGAACTTCATGCTCTCTTGGGGGTCCTTTTCAGATTCCTTGGTCAATTAAGAAGAGTTATGGTCACTTGAACAGCTGAGACTTTTCAGCTGCGTTTCTATTCGTTCCAGGTGAATGTTCTGCCCCTTTCAAAGTGACACGGCGGCCCACAAATCTCGGCTGTCAGGCTTATTACTGTGGGATTTCTTTGCCTGCTCCGTGTCTTGTCTAATGTCTCTGTTCAACAAGTACATCCAGGAGACAGAACAAGCCAAGTGTAGGGACCAGAGGGAAGCCAGTCTGGCTGAATCTAGTCACCCTGATTCCAAGATCGTTGATGAGCAATTTAACAAAGGCTTGCCAGATCCAGACTCCGCCTGCAATTCTCTCTTGCACCACCTGTATTTCAAAAGGTGCTTTTTGAGGTGACCAGCTTTGTACGGTAGGCAGCTGAAAAGAGACATCACGTTTTCTCTAGGGGAAGTTGCACAAAAACGCCTTCCCTAACCCGGCATCCTCCGGAGGCCTTGGCCTTCCGCTCCCATCACCCCCATCCATGCGTGGGCATCAGCATTTCTGCTTGGGCAGAAGCAAGTTGGAAAGGGGAGGATGAGGTGGCCAAAAACACTCTCAGGCAATCCGAAAGCACAGAGGGGGCAACCCTGCCCCCTTCCAGAGGTGCCCCGGGGATCTTGTTGCCCCAAGCTCTTGTCTCGGGTTTTCCTATGCTGGTACCTGGTGACAAGTGACTGGCGCTGTCTGCTTGCCACACCTGTCGGCTTCCTCTCTCCCCAGCTGTCCATGGCTTCCTCCATCAAAACCGTCTCTCGGTTTTTCAGGCTGACGGATTTCTAGCACAGAAATTTTTAACTTGACACTTGGGGATTTCTTGACACGACAGTTTAATTGGAGGCGGAAGAATTCAGGTACTGGCCGAGAGCATTTCAAGAGAAGCCTCCTAAGCACCCTGTGAAATTCCAACCCTCCCTGAGGAAAGGGAGCTGTTCCCAGGCAACCTGCCTTTGCTAAATTGTGCTCCTACCATGTGCAAGTCGGGATTGCGTCTTTCGCTGTGCAGGCTGGCTGGCTGTGCCTCTGAGCACCTGCAGAAAGCCTTCCCTTGGCCGTTGGGCGAAACTCCCCAGTTCATGAGCAGATCTTTGATATACTCGGCACAGACCTGGATCTTGGAAAGAGGTGTCTCTGGAAGCTGGCATTTCCGTCGGCCCTTTCTGCTGCTGCCTCGTGGACACGCTGGCGCTTAGAGCCAAGCCCTCCATTGAGGCAGAGTTGGGTGGCCACCTCAGGTCCCACGCTGCTGGGAGCTGGACATTTGCCACCTGCTCCATTGGCGCTCACTATGGCACAGGGGGTGCCTGCTCACTGTGCCCCTCAGGGAGCTTAGCATTTGGAAAAGAATTCAGCATTGCCCCACCCCCGATCTGTCTGTCCAAAAATGCAAAGCGAGGAGAGATTGCAAAGGTCGAAAGGGCTGTAAAGTGGATGTGAAGGCCAGGGTAGCCACGCCGAGGCAGGGGACGTGCTCAGGTGGCAGGAGAGCCCGGGTCTCCCTGCTGGTGCTGGGAGTCGCAAAGCCCCATCCAGGGATGAGGCTTTGACCTTCTCGTGCGCCCTCCGAGACAAACGCGGCCACCCGTATGGAACGTACAGAGCAGCAGATTATTTCCGAGTCAAACCCTTGGTCCATCAAGCCTAATATGGGCAACTCCAACAGACAGCAGCTGGCCCAGCTCTGATGTTGCTTCTCATCCAGCCTGGGGAGGCTGAGGAGTGGGGTCTTAGACCCAGAAGCCACACTCCGGCTTTTCAGGTTTGAGTTCTGCCGCAGACGTGTCTGCACCTCTTGAAGTGCATTGACACACACACACACACACACCGCGTGTTCCTGTTCCCCAGTCACTTCTGGCTGTAGGGATGCCCTTTGGCAAGCCACAGGGTCACCCCCAAGCCCCTTCTGGAGAGGCTGGGCTGGCCATCCGTGCCTGGACTGGGAAGTGGCCACCCCTGCCTTTTGCTGGCCCTTGCGGAGGAAGCAGCACAGCTACTGCTTTGGGTTGGCAGTCAGGATCCTTCCTTTGGTCCCATCAAAGCGCCAGGCGCTGGGCTCCCATCTTTAGGGTCAAATTGGGTTCTGTGAGTCTCTTCTAACTGTTTTTAGCAGGTTACGTTTCCTACTTAAGAAAAAACAAAAAAAAAAAGAAGAAATAAACTTGTTTATACCGATTGTGCTTTTTAAAAAGTATGTCTGAAATTCAGATACCTGAATTTGTGGTCTCTTTCATCTTTTGTTGTTCCCCTTTGCAGGGTCTCAGTATGACCCTCTTTTCTATTTCTATGGATTGTTATATGCTCTGCACAATTGACTGTTTCTCATTCTAGTTTTAATAATAAGAATAAAAGCAAATGTACATTGAGACCAGCATGGTGGGCGGTGCTTTTGTTGTCTGTCTTATGCTTCCAAAGGAAGGCAGGGGTGTTTTTATTAGCCTGCGGTTGCAGAGTATCCCAAGGTGTTCCTGACGGTGGCGTGAAGCGCTCGGCCCTCACACGTGGAAGAGGAATTGCACTTGTGAGCCCTCGAACACAGAAAATGGAGAATGGTCATCCTTCTCCTTTCCTTGTTTCTCCTGTGGCCCTCAAACGTGTGTGTGTGTGTGTGTGTGTGTGTGTGTGTGTGTGTGTGTGTAACAGAGACAGAATTCATCTGTCTGAATCCTTTTTGGTATTTGTTGTTATTTGTGATGTACATCTGTGCGTTTTTATCCTGTTATTCTTCCAATAAGTTTAGGGTGCACCACGCCGCTCTCCCCCTTCCGCCGTCATCTTCACAACAGCCCTGTAGGGTAGGTCAGACAGAGAGACAATCGCCAGCATGATATCTCCCAGTGAGCTCACCGGGGGGGGGGGGGGCAGAAACTGGCCATTCCAAACCCTCATCCAAACCTTGAACCATTCCTAGCACACATCTTATTACTGCTTCTAGGCATGGGCCTTCTGAGTTAGGTGGGATGTTTCAGGAGTGGTTTAAACTTGTGCCCTCCTGCCAACCTAGCAGTTTGAAGTAATGTAAATGCAAGCAGATAAATAGGTACTGCTGTAAATAGGGCTGCAAGCAGTGTTCCGTGCGCAGAAATGCGTTCAGCCCTGCCAACCACATGGCCACGGACTTGTGCAACACTGGCTGTTTGGCTTGGAAACGGAGATGAGCACTGCCCCCTATAATTGCACACGACTAGCACGCATGTGTGTGTTGGGGGAACCTTTACCTTTACTTTTAAACTTGTGGCGCTGCCCAGTGGGTTTCCAGCATTGAGCAGGCATTTGGACCCAGGTCTGATTCCTAGTCTATCACTGTGTCCACGCTAGTTCTACCAGCACACTGGGCTCGTGGCGCAGTGGTTAAATGCCTGTACTGCAGGTAAAACTGTGCTCACGACCTGGGTTCAATCCCCGGTAGCAGGCTCAAGGTTCACTCAGCCTTCCATCCTTCCCAGGTCGGTGAAATGAGTACCCAGCTTGCTGGGGGGGGCAATGTGTAGCCTGCACTCTGTAATTAAAATTGTAAACCGCTCAGAGACTACTAGTAGTAGTATGGGGCGGTATATAAGCAGAACACTTTGCTTTTGCTTTATTTTTTCTTTCCACACACATGGATATACACACTGCTTAGCTCAGGGTTGGTGTGACAAGAAGGCTCAGGATTAGAGTCCTGGGCCAAAGCTAATGGAATGGGGTTCAACAGAGGGAAATGTAGGGTGCTGCATCTAGGTAAAAAGAATGAATTGCACAGATATAGGATGGGGGATGCTTGGCTGGGAAATAGTACCTGTAAAAGGGATCTGGGAGTCTTGGTGGACCACAAATTGATCATGAGTCAGCAGTGTGATGCAGCGGCCAAGAAAGCCAATGTGATTCTTGGTGGCATCAACAGAAGCATCATGTCTAGATCAAGGGAAGTGATAGTACCACTCTATTCTGCTCTGGTCAGACCCTACCTGGAGTCCTGTGTCCAGTTCTGTGCACCTCAATTTTAAAATGATGTTGACAATCTTGAAATGGTTTCAAACTGCAGGAAAAGAGATTCAATGTAAACATTAGGAAAAATTTCATGACAGTTAGAGCTGTTCGGCAGTGGAATGTGCTCCCACAAAGGAGGGTGGTGGAGTCTCCTTCTTTGGAGGATTTTAAGCAGAGGCTGGATGGCCATCTGTCGGGAGTCCTGTGATGGGGGTTCCTGCATGGCAGGGGGTTGGACTAGATGGTCCTTGAGGTCTCTTCCGACTCTATGATTCACGGTGCTGGGGTTGCACTCCCCACCTTCTTCCAGAGGGTGCCCTGGGCTGGGTTCTGTGTGCCCAATGCCCAGGAGGCAGGACAGGTTGCTGAGCTGGTGCCTGCATTCACCAGGAGCCCTCATGCCATCTGGAAACTGGCGTCCATGTTGTGCCACCAAGTCTTGGCACCATCTGGGACCAGGAGAGGAGAGACACGATCTAAAGCCAGCGCTTACTTGCCACGCAGGCGGCCTTGTCATCAAACACTGAGGTTTGTCACCCTAGGTCAGTGTTGGCGAACCTATGGCATAGGCGCCAAAGGTGGCCCTCGGAGCCTCTTCTGTGGGCACCCGACATCACCCCTTCAGAGCCGCATGTGTTCAGGTTAAATTGATGTACAGTGGACCCTTGTATAACAAACGGTTTGTATAACATAAAATCTGTACAACATAAAAAATTCCAGAGATAGGGGAAATTTGCTTAACAGAATTGTCTATGGGGTGAATCCCTACAACATAAAAATATTTGCGATTAGGGATTACTCTGTTTTCAATGCATTCCTATGGGAAATTTGTATAAAGGGAAATTTGGAACAAATTAATTCCTTTGTACAAGGTATTGGCAATTTGCAAACAAATTTAGTGGGTTTTGAATCGCAGCTTGGGCACTGCCCTAGTTGGAAACCTAGAAAAGCATTGGAACTGCCCAAGAGCTCCCAAAGTCTATGTAACCATCTTGCTTGACTTCAAAGGCTCGGGGGCCCCCGTTGGCTGCATTTCATGCTTTCCAATCGCCTGGCTCCGTCTCCCCGTTTCCATGTCCCCGTAGACCTGCAGTCTGTCCTCCAGCATCCAGCGGTGCTCCTGGTTCATTATCTCTCGTGTCTCTAAGCCCGGCCTTGCCTGCTGGCGCTGTGCCGTCCCTGGCCCCGAATGCTTACATAATCTTGTTTTTCTTGTCAGTCGCCTGCCCCCCATTGTACGCGGAGCCAGCTGCGGCTTTCTGCCAGATAATATGATCCCAGGATATTCCCTGTCTCACTCAGTGAAGGGCCTTGGGCTCCTAAGGGATGCCGGCACAGTGTCCGTCAAAAGCACTGTGTGTTCGGAGAAAAGGGGGACTGCGCCAGGTTGTGAGTGCGGGGGCGGATGAGACACATCCTGTATGTCTGATCAGGTTGGCGCCCTCTCTCTCTTTTGTCTGTTCGTCAGGAAGAAGCTCTGTCTCCCCCCAACAGAGAACTTTTTTCCTGGAAAAGTTGTTACAATAGAACCTCATTAGAATCTGGATTCTATTCAAGTTCTGGAGATGCCATTCTGGCCTGCTGCATGCATGAACAGTCAGGTTTTTCTGATGACACCTGTGCTTTCCTCCCATACCTGGTCCCAGAACAAAGCAAGCTGGTTGGCCCATAAGGAGAGTCTGAAAATCTCCTGTTTTGTCCCAACAGGTACTTTCAGCACTTAAAGGTATTCTCTGTTCCAATGACGGGTTATCTATAATGCACCATTTGGCCCTTGGTGTTTCAGGATCATGAGCCTGGCTGCAAAGACAACCAAGATTGCCAAATATACAGTAGGAGGGGAGCTCCTTGTGCCGTATTGAAACCTCAAGGCTTGTTGTGTTTCAGTCAAGTCTTCTGTTCCAACCTCTTGCCTGCTGAAAGTGTTCTGTTGGTATCAAAAGCCTGCACAGATCGTGACAGCTTTCTGGTCTGTTCTTTGGGTGGGCGGTCATTGCTTAGAGCCAGAGCTTTACACGGCTACTCCTTGGGACAACCTAGTGTGGGGATATGTTGGGTTTTCTGGACTACATGCACCATAATCCTCCGTCCCGGGAGTCCTGCCTGCCTTGCAGGCGCCTTTCAAACCAGTCTGTGGGATGTGCCTGGGAGGGCGGTCTAGACTAGAAGGCCTTGAGCCTTCCCCAGGCCAACGCCTCTGCCTAAACATCCTGCTCCAGTCCCAGGGGGTGCTAGGAACCCAAGACGCTTCCTCGGGGCTTGGCTGGGCCCCTTTCGGGCAGGGATGACGGGTTGCCCTCCTGTTCTGTGGAGAGGCCTCCTCTGGGGCTGATGCTCCCACCGCCCGGGCCTCGGCTGGTGCGCGGTTGGATGCCTCTGGACCCTCTGGCCATCTTGGGTGCCACATAATTGGGTGGGTGGAGGAGGGAAAGGCGATGCCTCTCCTGGGGGGAATGGGCTGGTGGGCATCTTTCTTCCCCTGCCCTGGCCCTTCCCTGCTGGGAAGCAACTCCTGAGGTCCTGCCAAAGTCCTCAACCTGTGCCAGGTCTCCCATTGGCCAAATCCCCAGCAGGCGTTGTGGATGCTGAAGCCCACCGGTGCACCCTCCTCCCCCTCTGGCCAACTGTTCCCCTTCATTCCTCCCCACCACCCCACCCACCCCCATGACACCACCTGGGTTGCCCTCCTGTCCTTCCTATGCGCCCAGCCTGTCTGCTGGACTCATGCTCTGTGGGGCAGCTGTGGGGGGCCAGGGGGCAGGGAGCCTTCCAGGAGCACTGGCCATCACAAGCTCCTCTCTAGTGGAGATCCATGGTCTGTGTAGTCCTGCGGGGGGGGGGGGGCGGAAGGGGGGGAGGGAATGCACTCCTTAAATACTAGCTCTCCCAGCTAGCCAGTGGGAATCTTAGAAAGTGAAATTTCCAAGCTCTCGAAACGACTCCCAGAAGGAATTGCAAATGTTTCTTGCACGTCTACATCTGCTGTTTGTGCAAGAAAATTAAAGCCAGTGGGTTTTTCCA
>JAHTLZ010000019.1:12068161-12078371 GCA_023846285.1 Phrynocephalus versicolor
ACTTGGTGCCAAAGACTTGGGACTTGAGACTTGGCGCCAAAGACTTGGGACTTGAGACTTGGTGCCAAGGACATGGGACTTGGGGCTTGGCACCAAAGACTTGCCTACATCCCCAGTGTTCTATTTTCCATTTACACTTGAGAATAATCTAATGGGGTGTAGGTGTGCCATGATGGCAGTGTGTAGTGGTTAGGGCTGCTTTTGTTTCCATTACTCCCGACCTCATCCTTTTTCATCACTCTCCTTTTCCTTTCATCTACATCATCCATCTCGTCATCGGTTGTCGTCATTTTAGAACCGCAGAGCTGGAAGGGACCCTCTGGCTCATGGGGCCCAGCCCCTGTTCAAGAATCAAACTCCGCCCCCCCCATCTCTGGCTTTGCACCCAAAGACCTAAGCCAAGATGTTTAGATATCTCTCCTTTCAACATCCCCTTACAAGCATCCCTCTTTTCTCCCAGAGGGATGAAGGCTTGCTAAATCAAAGCCAACCCACTGCCTGAGGATTCCTGGCCCGCACCAGAGACTGGACGGGCAGGATCCGGGGCAAGCAAGGGTGATGACAGGCACGGAGGAAAGTGGACCTTTCTTTCCAGGGCCTCCTTGCATGCCCTTGAGAAAAGAGCCTCTTTGCTGAATTGTGGCCACCGCTTTCCCGGATCTGTCGGGGAGGAGAGAGGAGCGGTGACCCACCGAGGCGGTTGGCATGCCCAGCGCCGCTCTTTGATATTTGTATTTGATCTGCAGGTCCGCTACGAGCCATTAAGGAAGGCGCCAGTCCCTCCGGTAGGCAAACACACGCTCCGGTGTGCCTCCGCTGCCTTGTTTCTGCTGTGTTTGCGCGACTCGGGGCAGCCCCGTACACAGAGCGCCAGGTTGGCTTGTGTCGCTTAATGAATGCACCAGCAGAGTTGTTTATTTTCTCCATGTTTGCACAGTCCCAATCAGCCAAACGAGAGAGGAAAAATAAAATCCCCTGGAGATTAAATTCAGCGTTTGATAAGCATGATGGTTCTGTTTGTCATATTTTATGCTCCTTTGCTCTCCTCTAGATTCATTAATTGGTTCAGACAAAGTAGATGAGTTGACCTTCCTTCCTTCCTTCCTCTCTTTCTCCCTCTCTTTGTTCCTTTCTTCCTTCCTTCACTTCTTCCCTTCTTCCTTCCTTCCTTCCTTTCTTTCTTCTTTCTTTCTTTTTCTTCCTTCCTTCCTTCCTTTCTTTCTTTCTTCCTCCCTCCCTCCCTCCCTCCCTCTCTCTCTCTCTTTCTTTCTTTCTTTCTTTCTTCCTTCCTTCCTTCCTTCCTTCCTTCCTTCCCTTTTTTCTTAGGTAGACAGGAGCTTCAGATGCACAAAGGTAACACAGGAATTTATTTCTTTTCGGTGACAGTAAAATGACAGGGGAGGAAAAGCCGTAGCTTGTTCTCTGCTGAGACCATGCTTGGGAAAATGGGAAAAGAAAAGAAAAGATTAAAACAAGAAATGCTGACCTAATTTCAGCATCAAGCAGGGCGAGAGGGAGCTTCCTTGTCATAAATAATGCAGTTTTCTGCACTTGGTTGTTGGCGTGATGGACGACGCGCAGGAAAGCTGGGTTCTCCTCTTGGGGAATTAAGCTCTTCAGCAAAGGCCATTTCTGGAGTCGGTTTCCCCCACGCCTGCCACTGCACGGGGGCGTGACGCCTCCGGCTCACTTGGGGAGCAAAAAAAAGGGGGGGGGGATGTGGCAGATTTCTATGGAGGCTAATGTGATTATCATTTACTTAGCGTTTGAAAAACGACCAGTGGCTTTTGAAGTTCCAAGCATCACAGGGCTCCCATAGACTCGAGCTTTAAAAAGGCACTGCAGACTTGGGAAAGAGGCTGCACCAAGTGGTGGTTGGATTCTGGGACTGCGAATAGGCCAGGAATAGAGGAAGGGAGCAGGAAAAGAGGAGGATCCGATACAAGATGGATTGACTCTCTAAAAGAAGGCTCAGTTCTGCAAAGGCAGGGCTGTTGAAGAGGCGGCGTTTTGAAGATGGCTCTTTTGTGGTGTCGACGGAAGTTGGGTGTGACTAGGCAGCACATCAGAACCTAAGAATGGCCTTGCTGGAACAGGCCACAGCCCATCCAGTCCAGCATTCTGTTTCTCACAGTGGATCACCAGTTGCTTCAGGAGATTCCCAAGCAGATGTCTTCACCTGCTTACAGTTCTCTGCAAACGGCATTGAGAGATCTCCTGCCTCTCTCTCCAACCCAGTGGTTGTCCTTATGATAGCCATGGTTACTCTTGTTCTCCATGAATTTGTCTGATCCTTTCTTAAAGCTGTCAAGGCTAACAGCTGTCACCACTTCTTCTGGCAGGGAGTTCCACAGACCAGTGATCCTCTGGGTGAAAAAGGACTTTCTCTTATTTGTTTTAGATCGAGCACCCAAAAGTTTCATGGAGTGCCCCCTAGTTCTAGTGTTGTGTGACAGGGAAGACAGTTTTTCCTTATCTACTTTGTCCACACTGTGTATGATTTCAATCAGGTCACCTCTTATAGGCGCTGTCGTTCAAGAGTGAAGAGGCCCAACCGTTGCAGCCTCAGATGGTAAGGAAGGTGTTCCAGTCCCCGATTCATTCTGGTTTCCCTCCTCTGTAGTTTTTCCAGTTCCATAATATCCTTTTGGAGGTATGGGGACCAGAACTGGACACAGTACTCCAGGTGGGGCCTCACCAAGACAAGCATTTCCAAACTTGGTGAGAACTGGAGTTTCAAATCCCATGTGGCACCAATGCTGGTGTGAAGCATTTCTCTGGCTCCGTTTATTAGCTGTAGTGCCATAAGTCTTCTCAGCTATGGAGAGGGTTTCCCAGGCCTTAGAGGGAGCAAAGCTCAGAAACGAGGGGCAAGAATGAATTGGTTTCTTTCTTTCCCGTATATAAATTTCAGGTATGTTCATCTGTGAACTTGTTCAGTCCTATTTGTGATCTTTTTTTTTCCTTTTTAAAAAGCAAATCAAAGTGTTCTGCTTATATACCTCCCCATACCATTTAAAGTAGTCTCCGGGCGGTTTACAGTTTCATTACAATATGCAGGCTACACATTGCACACACACACCCCGCAAGCTTTTACTGACCTTGGAAGGATGGAAGGCTGAGTGAACCTTGAGCCTGCTACCTGGGATTGAACCCCAGGTCGTGAGCACAGTTTTAGCTGCAGTTCAGGCATTTAACCACTGCACCACAAGGCACTTTTATTGTGTTACACACCTCTGACACCACCTCTTACTTCTTCTTGCTTCTCCTCCTAAGTTGGTTCAAGGAATGGCTGGCCTGTTGGTTTTCCCTGCATGAAATGCAGCTTTAGAGAGATCTCGTAAGCAAGTTTAGCCCACCTGTACTCCTGCACTATCCCTAGACAGATTTCCTCAAATAGAGGAGGTTGAGAAAGGAGGTTTCAATACTCACATGAATGGCTTCCCTGACTCCTCTCTCAAACCACCTTTCTTCTCTGTCTAATATGTGTACATCCTCTTCTTTGAATAATGAGCCTATTCAGGCCATTGTCCATATTATGAGCCTATTTCTGACCAGGTGACAAGACGTCAAAGCTGATTATAAGATGCAGGACTTACACTTGCTGTATTCGGTGATGAAGCTGTTTGGATGAGCAGCGAAACGTTTCTCTCTCTCAAGAAAAAGAAGTCCAGTTGCCATGACTGAACTTCCAGACTTCAAAAGAACTGCTTGTCCTAACAGGAGTTTGGCTCGACCTGCATCTGTCACATTTGCTTCCTTCTATTTTGCATTTTAGTCAGTTTAGATGTCACTGGTGTTCTCAGAAAGCTTACAAAGAGGTAGCCCTCTTTGGACCATCGCAGAGGATGCCAAGGTGCCAGGAACTGTCTGAGGAGGGCCAGATTCTGACGCTGGGGTCCTGAGATCCTGGTCCTGAGTGGATGACAAGATAATTCGGCAGTCCGCAGCCCATGAAGGGGAACAACAGGCCTTTGCATGACTGATGGCTTGGGCACAGAGCACTGAAGGGTCTCCAGGCTAGAAGGACAATCATGCAAGATGCAGAAGTGGGCCTTTCAGAATTGAGCCTCTGTTAGATAGAGTTTGCAGAGTGGCTCCCATTGCTCTTTGCCAATATAGATACCAAGTAATTCTAACGCATTCTAATTCTAATTCTTAGGAGGAAAGCAGTGGCAGACCTAGATAGCATCCTAAAGAGCAGATACATAATTTTGCCAACTAAGATCAGGCTAGTCAAAGCTATGGCTTTTCTAGTAGTGATGTATGGAAGTGAGAGCTGGACTATAAAGGAGGCTGATCGCTGCAGAATCGATGCTTTTGAGCTGTGGTGCTGGAGGAGAGTCTTGAGAGTCCCCTGGACAGCAAGGAGATCAAACCTATCCATCCTGAAAGAAATCAACCCTCAATGTTCACTGGAAGGGCAGATTTTGAAGCGGAGGCTCCAGTACTTTGGCCACCGCATGAGGAGAGAGGAGTCCTTGGAAAAGTCCCTGATGCTGGTAAAGATTGAAGGCAAAAAGAAAAGAGGATGGCAGAGAATGAGATGGTTGGACGGTGTCATTGATGAAACCAGTATGGATTTGACCAAACTCCAGGAGGCAGTGGAAGATAGGAAGGCCTGGCGAGCTCTGGTCCATGGGGTCATGAAGAGTCGAACACGACTGAATGACTGAACAACAACAAAAATTCTAATGCAATTCACCCGAGCAGCACTTGCCAATAGCAGCAAGGGCTGAAGGCAGTTTTGTGCTTTCCCGCGGTCAGTTTCCGGGCAGGGATTGGTCGGCACAGCGAGAACACAGAAGACGTTTGCCATGGAGGACTCGGGGCTGAGCACGATGACGTTCAACTCTCCTGTAGAGATGAAAGCACGAACCTCCTGAGGACCCTGCGAAAGGTCTGAAAGCCCCAGCTTGAGGGAATGATTCACGGCTCACCCAGCTCCTGCCTGTGTACGCTTGGTAGTACAACACAAGAGCTTTCGGCAAGCTTTTTGCTTCTTCTGTGCAGCCGCGGTCTGGGAGCTCGAATCCCCAGGGCGCCTGCTGGGAGAGAGGCCAGCCAAGGAAGGGACCCTCCTTGCAAGTCCACGACACCTGGAGCAGCTTTTAGGGAACAGAGTACGTTGGAAGCAAGGTGAGGGCACGAGGGAGCTGTGCGGAGGAAAATCCGGAGAAGCAACAGGAGGGGGAAGGGTATGGAACCGGCATGCCTGCCAGGCTCCAAGGAACACATTCACATCTGGGTAAAACATCTGCTTCAAGTGACTTGCGTCCAGCAGCTGTTAGGAAACGCAACACGGGCACTAGACAGAGGAGAATTACCGGCTAAAGAGATGTGCTTGAAGCCCCGCCAAGACTTTCTGTGGACCATCAGATGGCTGTAATGGCGCCCAAACAGGGTGTTATGTTTAAACCACCAGAAATCTCTCTCTCTCTCTCTCTCTCTCTCTCTCTGGCAATAAAAAGCTCTAGATTTGACTAAGATGACTATCGGCCAACTGGAAAGATGCTCCATTTATGTATGGGCGCCTTTTGGGGGTGTAAGGAGATGTAGTTCTGATTTAGGGGTAAAGATTCCAGGCTGGTGGAACTGGGATGGAACAGGAATTATTGGCTTACCAGGAGAATTATCGGCTCGTGGTGCAGTGGTAGAACTGCTGTACTGCAATTAGAACTGTGCTGCTCATGACCTGAGGTTCAATCCCAGTTAGCGGGCTTCCATCCCTCAGAGGTCAGTTAAATGAGTACCCAACTCGCTGGGGGAGTGGGAAGGACAATGTGTAGCCTGGGTAAATAAATTGCAAACTTCTTTAACCACCACAGGGTGGTATATATGCATAACAATTTGCTTTTTCGATTTTAGCAGCAATATGGATGGGGAGGAAAATCTCAGAACAATAAGAGTCTCTTTTTTGGGGCCGTGTTGATTAAAGGAAACAGAGAAAGGTAGTCTTGAAACCTTGAAGCCCAATACAGCCATTTAGATAAAGATGATGGTGATGGTGATGATGATGATGATGATGAAGAAGAAGAAGAAGAAGAAGAAGAAGAAGAAGAAGAAGAAGAAGCGTTGGCGTCTGGATACATCAAGTAAAGGGTTAATACAATCAAATAATAATTGTGTTGGGGTTCAATCCCAGGTAGCTGGCTCAAGGTTCACTCAGCCTTCTATCCTTCTGAGGTCAGTAAACAAAGAAGGAAGGAGATTTACAACAACAACGACTTTCTCCTGATAAGATTGCCACCTCTCTTTCTTCACCCTTGATTTTGGGGTTTCCAAGCTTTTGTGCTTTATTTTATCTTCACCCCATCCAAACGCTCTCTCCGAATGGCTGTCTTGAGGATGAGAGATGGATTGACTCCCTCAGGGAAGCCACGGGCTTGGGTTTGCCAACACAGAGCAGGGCTGTTGAGGGCGGGAGATTTTGAAGGTCACACATTCACCGGGGTCGCCATTATGAAAATGCATTGGCACGTAACAACCGCAAAGCTTTTGATGGGTCTTTGGGAGTCAATATGATTCTTTATTTCTAGGCGGTGCTTTTGGGTTTTCTTTGCACCTGTTTTGCTGCAAGACATCTGGCATGGAAACATCCTGGTGTGGTTTTTCTTTCCCCCTCCCCTCCAGCAGCTGTGTGTGCTCAGGCAGGATCTGGCCAGCACTCATGCAGAATGGAGTCCCTTTTCCATTTCAGAGCAGAGCTTGAAAAATGGTTCTGGTAGACTACAAATCCCAGAATTCCCCAACCATGCAGTTGGGTGGCGGCAGCGTTCCATGTGTTTTGTGGATCTCCTGCATGGACTTAGCTGCTCTCCTACTGGTGCTGGCAGATCCCCACAACTGACCAACACCTGTATGAACCCCACCTTGCTCTAGATGGCCAGGGGAGCGGTTCGTGGGACACCAGGAGGAAGTGCTTTCGATAGCAGTGGCGGATCATACAATCATAAGAGTTGGAAGAGACCTCCAGGGCCATCTAGTCCAACCCCCTGACATGCAGGGACCCCCATCACATGAGTACTCCTGAGTCCCAATAGATGGCCATCCAGCCTCTGCTTAAAAACCTCCAAAGAAGGAGACTCCACCACCCTCCTTTGTGGCAGCATGTTCTACTGCTGAACAGCTCTAACCATCATAAAGTTCTTCCTAATGTTCAAATGGAATCTCCTTTCCTGTAATTTGAAACCACTGCTCCGAGTCCTAGTCTCTAAAGCCACGGAAAACAAACCAATCCCCTCTTCAATATGATATCCTTTCAGATATTTTAACATAGGTATCATATCCCCTCTCAGCCTTCTTTTTATGAGGGAAAACATTCCCAACTCACTCCTCGTAAGACATTTCTTCCAGACCTTTAACCGTCCTGATTTCCCTCCTCTGGACCCATTCAAGGTGGTCAACATCTTTTTTAAATTGAGGTGCACAGAACTGGACACAGGACTCCAGGTGGGGTCTGACCAGAGCAGAATAGAGTGGTACTATCGCTTCCCTTGATCTAGACACAATGCTTCTGTTGATGCAACCAAGAATTGCATTGGCTTTCTTGCCTGCTGTGTCTCACTGCTGACTCATGTTCAATTTGTGGCCCACCCAGACTCCCAGATCCCTTCCACAGGTACTATTTTCCGGCCAGGATAGATAGATCGGGCCTGTGATCCAAAAGGTTTGGTCACAGCCAACCGCTTGAGTGGACTATAGAAATAAATAAATTGCTGCTGGTACAGTATTGCGTATAATTGGATTAACAGGAGGGGGAGGGAAGAACAAACGAGTACATAGAGTCTGCCGTTCTGGCTTTGATGTGTGCAGTCAGCATGCAGGTTTGCTGAATAAGATCGGCATTGCTGACCGACACAGCGCATTACTGGGGTGTGTGCGTGGAGGCACTGCTAAGATTGAGGGAGTTGCATTTAATCCATTAAGTTTCAAGTTAAGTTTATTGATTAGCCATTTTCAACGATATCCAAATACACACAAAACCACATAAATGCACAATAAAACAGATAAAATACAATACAAATGCTAAAATTTAGAACTGTCATAAATGCATTTTAGTTAAGTGAATAGCCCCTGCAGGAAACTTCTATTTTGTTCAGTGTAGTGGGATCTTATGCCCGCTGCCTTAGATATAAATTTAACTATATTTCAGACAACTTGGGCATTAGGACTCTGGAGGAGAAGATATGAAAGTCTATGATCCACGTTCCAGTGGGCTGTTTTACCCAACAGAGGAGATAGATAGTTTGCCTGGCAACAGAATATAAAAGGATGTTGACAACCTCAAGCGGGTCCAGAGGAAGGCGACCAGGATGGTTGAAGGTCTGGAGGAAATGTCTTATGAGGAACGGCTTAGGGAACTGGGAATGTTTAGCCTTTCAAAAAGAAGGCTGAGGGGGGAAATGATAGCTATGTTTAAATATTTGAAAAGATGTCATATTGAAGAGGGAGCAGGTTTGTTTTCCATGGCTTCAGAGACTAGGACTCGGGGCAATGGTTTCAAACTACAGGAAAAGAGATTCCATTTGAACATTAGGAAGAACTTCATGACAGTTAGAGCTGTTCGGCAGTGGAATATGCTGCCACAAAGGGTGGTGGAGTCTCCTTCCTTGGAGGTTTTTAAGCAGAGGCTGGATGGCCATCTGTCGGGGGTCCTGTGATGGGGGTTCCTGCATGGCAGGGGGTTGGACTAGATGGCCCTCGAGGTATCTTCCAACTTTATGATTCTATGATTCTATAGCACGCAATCAAATAAAATAAGTGCAGTATCCTTGATTGCAGGGGACTCACAACAAATATAGGTTCTTTCGCAATAAGGCAAAAGTTCTTTAAAATATCTGAAAGAGAGAGGAAGAGGGGGAGGGGTGGTCTAACGAAGCCCGTTGAAAAAAGAATAATCCTGGCCAATTAGGGCAAACAGGACTCGACAGGTGCTAGTGTATCAACCAAGGGCTTTATATTTGCCCTTGAGGGTCGCCACATGGTAGGGTGATGGAGTGATGGAGGGGAGAAGGAGCAGGTTGCACCACCCACTTGCTCACTGCAGTTAGAGGGAAGATGTTCAGCAAGGGCACCAGGAAGCAGCTTGGTCGTCTAGGCTCCATCTCACGATCCCCATTACAGTCACCTCAGGGAACTGTGTGGCCCATGAAATGGTGTTGAATGGCAGCTCCCATCCTCCTCCTTTGTCTGCTCTGCTGCGGAGCCTCGTGGTGCCGGGGTTAAACTGCAGCCGTGTACCCAAAACTGGGCTCATGACCCGGGGTTTGATCCCAAGTAGCCGGCTCAAGGTTGGCTCTGGAAGCCTTCCACGCCGACCCTCCTTGACCCTCTTGTCTGGCTGTTATTGGGGGAAATCCCTGTGTTACGGTGACAGGCCTGTTTCTGCAAGGTTTTGGATTCCACAGGAACCTTTGCCACTCAAAGAGAGGTGAACCCCTCTCCCTTTTAGTGAATTGACGATACTATACCTCTATCTGTGTAAGCTTCTGGGTTCCCAAAACTTCCTCACCAATGAAGGTAGCAAAAAAACCCACAACTGGAATCGGGCACAGATGCAACATACAAGTTAAGAACTGGAGCTGGATCTCTTGAGCGCTGAGGTCTCTGTTTAAATTCCATCCCCAAATTCTAAAATAGTGGCCTGAGGAAGGGTGGGATATAAAACCATGAAGTCCAGAGTTTAAAATCACATATCTGCTTGGTCACATTTATGCAGATATGGGAATCTCTGTCCCCCGTGTACTGTCAAGTTGCATTCCATGTGGAATTATCCTAATAGGATTCTCAGCATGTGTGAGAGATGTTTAAGGCAGGGTTTTCAAAGAAAAAAAAATAGAGTGTGTTGCTGATGTACTGCCCCACAGCACTTAAATCACTCTCAGGGCAGTTTTGCAATTTACTTATGCACGCTAGGCATACAGATGAAGCTGGGAGCTCAGTTTAGTGGCCTCGGAAGGATGGAAGGCAGAGTGAACTGTGAGCCGACTGCCTGGGATGGAACCCCGGTCATGAGCAGAGTGTTGGCTGCAGTACGAGGCTCCTTACCATGGCTTCTTTCCCTTGGTGAGTCTCCTTGGCCAAGCAAGGAATGCAAAGGAATACAAACCCGGCTCTCATCACCCCTGCACTCCATCCACAGCTAGACCACGCTGGCTTACCAGCCTTAACCTTTTGTTATTCCCAGTTAGATAGAACTGGGGGTGTA
>JAHTLZ010000019.1:12085684-12106052 GCA_023846285.1 Phrynocephalus versicolor
TCATAGAATCCTAGAGTTGGAAGAGACCTCAAGGGCCATCTAGTCCAGCTCCCTGCCATGCAGGAACCCCTATCACAGGACTCCTAACATACAACCATCCAGCCTCTGCTGAAAAACCTCCAAAGAAGGAGACTCCACCACCTTCCTTTGTGGCAGCATATTATTCCACTGCAGAACAGCTCTGACTGCCACAAAGTTCTTCCTAATGTTTAAATTGAATCTCTTTTCCTGTAGTTTGAAATCATTGCCCCGCGTCATACAATCATAGAATCCTAGAGTTGGAAGAGACCTCAAGGGCCATCCAGTCCAACTCCCTGCCATGCAGGAACCCCCATCACAGGATTCCCGACAGATGGCCATCCAGCCTCTGCTTAAAAACCTCCACATAAG
Organism: Phrynocephalus versicolor; assembly: GCA_023846285.1. NCBI lineage: Eukaryota > Metazoa > Chordata > Lepidosauria > Squamata > Agamidae > Phrynocephalus > Phrynocephalus versicolor. The sequence continues at coordinate 12,086,075 of JAHTLZ010000019.1, forward strand.
GAGACTCCACCACCTTCCTTTGTGACAGCAGATTCTGCTGCGGAACAGCTCTCACCATCAGGAAGTTATTCCTCATGTTTAAATTGAATTTATTCCTGTAGTTTGAGACAAGTCATTTAGTTATCTCTCCATGGAGCCAGAGGTTGGGAGGGAGTTTGATAATTGCGCCTAAACAGAGATGAGCCAGCCTGGGTGTCCTTGGGCAAGCTGCGCACTCCCAGGGCAACCCTGGAAGAACAGGTGGGAAAACCCACCCCTTGAGTATTCTCTACCTGGAAAAGGGGGACCACAAATCAGAACTCACTTGACAAATCATCAGTCTATCCATCTGCCTTTGTCTGAGTGCCGCTTATTTTGGTTTGTGCCCTCTCATGAAGCCCCAATGCCGGGCCTTCCCTTGGCTATTGTTAGTAGAGATTGGCACGAAACGAACTTTTGGTTCGTTTCGTTATTCGCTTTGGTTCATTTTTCCTTCTGACGGCACGAAATGAACTTTTGGTTCGTTTCGTTATTCGCTTTGGTTCATTTTTCCTTCTGACGGTGTCTCCTACCTGGAGTGGTCCTGGACTGGTCCAGTCCTCCTGGCTGTAGCGCCATCGGAGGGGAGGGGGAAGCTGACCGGCCTGCACTACAGCTGGTAGGCGGGTCACGTGGTTGGCAGTAAAATGAATAAATAAATAAATAAATAAATAAATAAATAAATAAATAAATAATAATAATAATAATAATAATAATAATAATAATAATAATAATAATAATAATAATAATAATAATAATAATAATAATACAGAAAAAAGGAGCGCCAACCCGGCCCCAGGGGTGGCCAGGTCGGCACTCTAAAATGAAGAAGAAGAAAAAACACACACCAACACAGCCCCAGGGGCCACGCGGTTGGCACTTTAAAAACAAAAGGATAACAGACAAGACTTCTGTTTGGACTTCAAGGTGGTGAGAGGGGAGAAGCTGAGGTGTGGTGCCGACTTCACTATGGGGAAACGAAGGAGGAAGAGTTCTGAGTTCGAACAACACGACAGAGCAACTAAGCAAACCAAAATAGATCAGCTACTGGCTCCTGCTTGTTCTGTGAGTACTCAATTATTTTCACAATCACCCTCACTAAGAAATAGTCTAAGAAGCGAGCCCCAGTCATCTCCCATGAATCTTCCTAATCAGTCCCAGCTGACAGCTCCCCAGGACTTGGAAGCCTCTAACAACCCCACCACTCAGCTAAGCGATTACGCTTTACTAACAGCCCAGACAATCACTGCAATTTTTAAAGCTCTGCAAGTGACACGAAATAAGATAGATAACATAGAATGTGCTTTGAAAGAACTGACCGGAGCCCTGATGCAGATACCGGCCGTCTTTCAGGAAGGACCCCAGCTGTTATCGCCTCAACTTAGTAACATGAAAAGTTCCCCTGAAAAGGAGACTAATCCTGCCATAAAGAGAGAGGCCACCTTCACACCCAAGGTGGGATCCAAATTAACAAGGATACTGCAACCCACCCATATTTTGTTATCTATAGCACCAATAAGGGTGAACAGAGGAAGGTGGAATTCAGAGCGTGCAATCCTAAGTTCTCTGGCATTGCTTTTAAACATACATACCTATAAAATTGATCTAAGGGATGTTGAATGGCTCCCCAGACATAGAAACCAATTGAGACTGCTTTTAACTTTTGATCAAATTGTAATTCCTCTAATGCTATTTAAGATGAAAAGTATTTTAGCCAAATATTCGATTATACCATCAAGGGTTTTCTGGGAAACAGTTTGTTCTCCACTTATTCATTCTCAAATTAATCAGAATGTCTGTGGGAAGCAGCCGAATTGTTACAATACTCAACCTGCTCCCAGTTTAACTAAGGAAGTAAAAGTAAAGACAAACACTCTGCAAGGAACTCATCACTCCAAGGAAAGACCAACTGTTAGGGATGATTACCCTACAACTCTAAGCAACCCAACTTATAGTAAAGAGGGCTACAAACTCAATCTATTAGAGAAGAATACTGTGCAAACCTCTTCTAAATTGCATACCAAAGTTGGCATAGCTTATGAACCTTTATTACATAACAATCATGTCCAGGATTCTTTACATATAATAGAAGACACTACTTCAGAATTGATTAATTGGGATCCCACTTTCGAGACAGAGAGAAGTTTACCAACTCAGATTGCCACCAATAATGGCAATCCAAGCACAATTGGTTCCCCAAACAACCCTTTTAAGGAAGCATCTTTGACTCGGGAACTTGGGACCTTGCAGGATCCTCAGCCGGAAAAGAAGACTGAACTTACTAGAGAGCCCTCCACAAGTTCTTCTGAGGACCCTCCAATTCCTGGACATAATAACCTTGCAACCATAACTCTCCTGTCTTCTGGCTCCCAACACCACCTTGCAAAGGACTTTTGGACAGAGGAGACTAATCCCATAGAGAATAAAACCATCGTACCTCTCTCTCCTAACTGTGTAATTCATAAGCCCAAAACAATGGGGGCCTTTATTCTGGTAGATGCTTTAGCCCAACCGGATCCCCCATTGTATTTCAAGTGCACAACATTAAAGAGGACAATGTCTCAAATCACTAGTGCAGTCCACCCGGAAGAAGGAGGGATCCGTCTGACTGCTTTTCAAGGAATGGTTGACAATCCTGACCCCAGGGAAAATCAATTAATGGATATAACACATGGTAACATTTGTGGATCCCCACCATCGCTTTCTCTTGCAAATACTCAATCTCCACAAATTGAAAAGATCGACTCAACAACCAGCTATGAGATGTCGGTGGTATCACCTCGCAAAGAGATTGCAAATTGTTGCCCCTATGAGGAGATGCCAGGCGATATCGATAGGACAATACCAGAACTTTGACTAGCTACCTCTAATCCATCATGGAGAGACTCTCCCCCCTACATCAAGCTGGTATCATGGAACATCGCTGGATGGGAGAGGAAAGCCTTTGACTCGGACTGGATTCAGTACCTGAATACTTTCGACATCATCCTGCTTCAAGAAACATGGACTCCAAGAGAAATCTATCTACCAGATTTCCTGCCGTACTGTTTACCAGCCCACAAGGATCATAGAAAGGGCCGCTATAAAGCAGGCCTTTGCTGTTTAATAAAATCAACTCTTAACAATACTATCAAACAATTATCATGCAAACCTCCTTTTGCTCAGGCTTTCATTTTTAATTGTGGATTGGACCAGATGGTTCTGTTAAATGTTTATATTCCTCCTTCTTCTTCATCTTCATCTGCTTCTGATACATGGTCAGTTCTAAAGAGTTACACTGAATCTCTATTTGGAAGTTATCCCTCGTCCTCTATAATTATAGCGGGAGACTTCAATGCCAGACTAGGCTCCAACAATGAAAAATTAGCAGTCTTCATGAAGTGGGTTAATGAAGATGCGATCCCCCTGACGTTTCAAGATTTTAGAATCTCTAAAGATCCAGTTTTCAATCACGCAGCATCGCAAATGATAGATTTTTGTAGTACTTTCAATCTCAGAATTCTTAATGGATCCACTGTCAGCAGTTCTTCGGGGGATTTCACTTTCTGCTCAAACAAAGGACAAAGTGTAGTAGATTACATTTTAGTGTCACCAAATCTGCCCAATAAAGTGACATACTTTAAGATTGACAACCGCACAGAAAGTGACCACTTGCCAATCCTGATGCACTTGCAATTTGATAAGTCAGATACATTAGAGGCCCATCCTGACTCTACTGTCCAAATTCACAAGAGAGCAAAATGGACTAATAAAACCAAAGAATTATTTGACCAATGGGCTACTATGACCAACGTTTCTGAATTTTGTGAAAGCATTTTCCAGGCGACAACTCCAACTGTTGCTATAACGGCTTATCACGAGATTATCAAAACTCTCCTTGATGCTTTAGTGCCAACCACTACCACTAAAACTCCTACTAGAAATTTAACTTGGTTTGATAATGAGTGCCTGACTTCCAAGAAAAACCTCCGCCTCTGCTTTCAATTGTTGCGCACCCACCCTTCAATTAACTTATATAGAGCCTATATAGAGGCCAAGAAGGAGTGCAATTCTCTCTTAAAGGAGAAAAGGCAAGAATATGCGATAAAGAATTGGAATAGGCTTATCCACTCATTGCACACCAAGAACTCTAAGGAATTCTGGTCGATTGTTACAAAAGCTTACACTCCAGATAACTACTTTGGCCCCTCACTAATATCCTCGGACGAATGGATCTCTCATTATTCTGGTGTATTCTCAGCCCCAAATCCATCTGACCTTTCCAAGCAAGATATAATTCCCCGGGGAACTCCACCTTGGCCACCTGTTTCTAAAGACGAAATAACCGAATTAATACTCACTCTGAAAAGTGGAAAATCACCTGGCCCTGATGGTATCCCAGCGGACTTCATCAAAAACAATCTCCATTGGTGGGTGGAACCCTTGGCACACCTTTTTACCTTGATTGACCAGTTTGGGATACTTCCAGAATCTTGGCTAACCTCAATAATAGTCCCCATTTTTAAAAAAGGAAACCCTAAATTACCGACCAATTATCGCCCAGTTAGCTTACTTTCAGTGTTAGGAAAATTGTATTCCAAGCACCTCTTGATCCGTCTGTCTGATTGGATGGCAGCGAAGCATATCCCAAGTAAAGAACAAGTTGGGTTTTGCCCAGGATTTTCCACCTTAGACCAGACACTAGTTCTGACTTTTTTAGCTGAGAAATATTCTCTCCATTTAAAAGGAACACTATATGCTGCATTCATCGACCTACGAGGAGCATTCGATTCTATTAACAGATCTCTTCTTTGGAATAAACTAACTAAATTAGGCATTGATTCATGCCTATTGTTTTTGATCCGTAAATTACATTCAGCAAACACAGGCCAAGTACGTCTAAATCATAAAGGGCACTTGTCCGGGAGTTTCCTTATTACCAAAGGCGTCAAACAGGGCTGTGTACTGGCACCATCTCTTTTCAATATCTTTATGTCAGACGTATCTTTACATCTAGCCAAGGCAGTAAATCATGCCCCCAGGATGAATGCTCAACCAGTTCCAGTATTATTGTATGCAGATGACACCGCACTCTTATCTATCTCAAGGGTAGGGCTCAAACATCTGCTGACTGCCTTTGCTGAATATTGTGCAATTAATAATTTATCAATCAACACTGAGAAATCCAAAATTTTAGTATTCTCCAAAGGCTGGAAGAAGCGAACTTGGGAACTCGAAGGCAAACCTCTGGAACAAGTTAGAACTTATAGATACCTGGGCTTTCTTCTTCACTACCGACTTAACTGGGCATCTCACCGGAAGTCCACATTAGCCACCTCGAAGAACCAATTGCTTGCAATCTCCAGATTCCACTATCATTCAGGGAATCAGTACGTGCCAGCCGCAATCCAGGTTTTTAAAGCAAAAATAATCAATCAGCTTCTTTATGGAGCTCCAATATGGATCAAGGCTGCTAATTTTGAGGTGGATCGAATTGCAGCTATTTTTCTGCGTCGAATTCTGGGTCTTCCGAATACGATCAGTTTATCAACAATATGCGGCGAACTCGGACTACATTTTCCATCAACAGTAGCCTGGACGGCTACGGTTAAGTACTGGCTACGTCTCCACTTTCATATACGCCCTGATTCTTTGTTAAATGATTTACTGAGAGATGCTTACACTTCAAAATGGCACCAGAATATCACCACCAAAATAGCATCCATGGGAATAGACTTAGAATCCTTATCGGTCTGTAGTGAAAAGTATTTATATAATGTTATTCGCCAAAGAATTTGGGATATAGAAAGACAAACTATCATTGAGGGAAGTAATTCTATTTGCTCTCCTTTAAATCATGGTCTACTTTGTAGATTTGAGCAGGGAGCTAATTATTTTAGAAATCTGTTAGATCCACAGGAGCGTCGAGCCTTTATGTTGGCCAGACTAAATATTTTTCCTTCTGCTGTGTCTTCCGGCAGATATTGTAGAATTCCTTATAAGAGTAGGCTGTGTTGGTTCTGCCGGTTAGAACCCGACACGATCTTCCATATCCTAATAAGTTGTCCGGCACATCATACCATCCGACAACAACTTCTTGGAGCCTTCATTTCTAAAATACCACCAGTACCAGAGATTATTACTACACGTCTTTTGGCAGATAAAAATCCTCACTTGACAGATTCAGTGGCTAAATACTTATTACTTGTCTATCAGAAAAAACACTCCGTCTCCCAGGTCAGACCTGTTTTAAGTGAAGAGTAATTTTAGATAGCCTCCTTTATATTTATATTGATCCACCAAGTATATCTGTACTTTTGCAAATATATTTTATGCCAATAAAGGTGAATTGAACTGAAAAACAAAACAAAACAAAAACAAAAACAAAATAATGATCACTGACTCAGCCCCAGGGGTAGCTGGGTCGGTCCTCCAAATTCAAGAAAAAAAATATAAAAAATAAAACCAGCACCGACCCCACCCCAGGGGCCGCGCGGTTGGCACTTTAAAAACAAAACAAAACCAAAACAAAAAAATGATCACTGACTCAGCCCCAGGGGTGGCTGGGTCAATCCTCCAAATTGAAGAAAAAAAATATAAAAAATAAAACCAGACCGACCCAGCCCCAGGGGCTACGCGGTTGGTGCTTAAAAAACTAAAACAAAACTAAAACAAAAACTAAACTAAAAAAAACCCAAGGCAAAAAAAGCCTCTGCCGCAGGGGCCAGGATTGCCTGCCACCACCACTGCCGCTGCCCAGTTTGGATCGGTTCGAGTTCATGTGTGTGTTTTTTTAAATTTGTACGAACCCAAACTGAACTGAACCAAGGGTGGGCCCAAAACAGACGAACCCGAGCCATGGGTTTTCTGTTTCATGCCCACCTCTAATTGTTAGATTTAGTCTGGTGTGCATCGAGGTCAATGTCCAGCCTTCTTAAGGGAAAGAGGGAAAAACACATCAGGTTTTAAGAAAAATTGGTTTTTAATGGACATATTTACCGTGTAATTACCCATCTGTGCTTGGCATCGTGCAGGGAAGTTAACATGTTGAAGAAAAAGTGCAATCGAGGGAGGGTGGGGGGTTCCTTCCAAGCTGCTAGTCTTCCGTCGAGCAGAAAAGACGGACAAAAGAACTCAGCCCGGCACAGCAAAACGCGACAGTAGCTACGTAATACGGCTGTACTGTTTCCGTAGGTTCCCAGCAATATCTGTGCTAGAAGTTCTGCAGTCGCTAACAAGCAGGAACCCAGTGCAGCCACCACGTGGTTCCAGCAGATGCCACATGGCTTGGATTTATCAGTTCAGCCTCTGCAGCAGCAGCGGGACGGATTGCTCGTGGTGTCACTGGAGCATCTTTCTGGCAGAGAGACCCCGGAGGTGGCATCCAGCTGACAAATCTCCCTCCTTCTGCTCGTCGGTGGCATCCAGCAACTGCTGCACGTAGCAGGACGTGCCCAGAAGCACATGCCCCGTGGCTTGCATCGTGAACAGCGTCCAGCGTAAAGCTTCCCTGGGAAGACAAAGAGGAAAGGGAAGTCGCCAGGGGTCCAGGAAGAGACGAAGGTTGCACGAAACCAGACGGCCGCTTGCCTGTTCAAAGTTAAGGCGACTGGAGTGAAATTGCTGGTGAACCAATCCAGGGTGGAATTTTATGCACCCAGCTGAAATTCATTCATAAAAGAAAGACAGGTGAGATGCTGCTGTCTTCTCACCGCCTGCAGTTGTTCTCCGAATTAAACTTGGCGGTATACATCCAAAAATAAATAGACAAATAAACTTATCTTCCAGTGCTTAATTTTTTTAAAAAGCGACAACTGGAGAAAAAGCAACTCTTAGGTACGTTTTTCAGCCAAGGGGTTCCAAGATCCCATCTGAACCTAAGAACATAAACCTATTGTACTTCACCCTCTACTTGCTTAATTATAATTTGCTGTTCTTTGGTCCACGGTAGTGTTGGCATTTTTCAGAGCGTCCTGCAACCAGCTTCCCCTCTCTTACTGGAACTGGCTAGAAGTCCAGGTCTTTAAAAAACCTTATATTTAAAACTGGTATGGGGAGGCAAAGCAAGGGTCTACTCCCTCGGCTGCAAAGTTGGCAGCTCAGTGGTTCGAATCCCAGGTGCCAACGCAGCGGAGTGAGCTCCCTCTGATTAAAAAGAAGAAGAAGAAGCAAAGTGTTCTGTTTATGTACTGCCCCATACCACTTCAAGTAGTCTCTGGATGGTTTGCAGTTTAATTATGCAGGCTACACATCGCCCCCCACCCCAGCAAGCTGGGCACTCATTTTACCAAGCTCTGAAGGATGGAAGGCTGAGTCAACCATGAGCCGGCTACCTGGGATTGAACCCCAGGTCATGAGCACAGTTTTACCTGCAGGACAGGCATTTAACCACTGTGCCTAACCCCAGCTCCTAACCCCAGCTCCTGCCAACCTAGCAATTCAAAAGCATGTAAATGCAAGTAGATAAATAAAAAAGCGGGTAGGTAAAACAGTGTTTCCTTGCAGCCATGCCGGCCACGTGACCACAAACTTGCACAACACTGGCTCTTCGGCTTGAATACGGAGATGAGAACCACCCTTAGAGTTGGACACGACTAGCATGCATGTGTGTGGGGGGGACCTTTACCTTTTTCTTACCTGCCCAAAGCAAAATTCTTGTTTTAAGTAAAAATGTTTATTCCTCCCCATAGGTAAGATGCTAGACAATATAATTTGGGAGTGACTGTGACATTCTCCTCACCCCTGGCCTAAGGTTATAACTGCTGCAGCTATTTCACTATGATTTATGTGCTGCATTTGGTGCAAGCTTTATCTTTCCCTTCCATTTTTTACTGAGTTGTCAACTGCTTTGTGGTTTTGGAAAATAGACTAGACAACTACAGTATTAAGTGAAAGCAAGGACCGTAAGTGTTCTGAATTTTGAGATGTTGATTTGTCACTAGAGCTCACACAGTATGCCAACCATATTGCAACTTCTTCTTTTTTTTGGGGGGGGGGGTGTCATTCAAAAAAGCTACCCCAAATTCCTCCCCTTCAAGATCCCGGACATATTTCCATACAGAGTGAACGTGTGCTGTGGGTTTAGTACATACACCTCATCTGTGCAACATGCTGGGACACGAGAAGAAACTTCTAAAATTTAAACAAACCTCTTAAATGCCAAACAAGATATTAAGGAGAATATATATTCCTTGTGAGATGTGGCTTACCATCACCCGACAACATACTTTTCCAAACAAACATACAGCCAGCGATCAGATGTGCAAAAATAGCCCCGCCTTCAGTGTCATTTGTAAATCACAAAGCACAACGCATTATAAACGGGAGGCCTCAGAGACAGGAATCAATGACAAGCAGATGTTTTTCCTTAGTGGAGGGAGCACCCCTTCTAAATACATGCTAAATGTCCTGTCAGGTGTGAATCGCAGCCCCCATGCATTTCAGAGCAAGTCAGGTGCCAGCTGACCATTGGCAGGTGGCGAGGGAAGAATACGGCTACTCACTTCATGATCCTTTTCGCGCCGTAACACTGCATATCGTAGGACATGCTGTAGGTGCCATAGAGGGTGGCCTTGACATTCAAGCAGCCAATAAAGTCTCGAGGGTTGGTCTTGTAAAAGTCGAAGGTGACACAGGCCACGTCGATCCTGCGGGGAGGCTTGTGGGAGAGCGCAAGTTGGTAGCCTGGACCCTGTCAACCGAAGAAAGCAAACCAAGCTGTCAACACTCCTCACACTGAAACACCAGCCATTTTGATTCCATTCCCAGTGTACTAATTTGGGAGCGCTTGGCAGATGCCTTAGGGGGCCACCAAAAAGACACGTAAGGGGGTTTCTAGAGCCAATCAACCCTAAACTCACATTAAAAGCTAACACGAAGGTAGTGAGAATATACTTTAAGTAGTTTAGAAGAAAGCCAAGAAACTTTTATTTTTAATAGCAAACCATAATAAACATTCTTACGCCAAATAAAAGGCAAAAAAAAATGCAACATAACTCACATCAAACACATACGCTCAATTCCAAACGGAAGGTCATACTTCTCCCAGTGTTTCCCTCTTCCACCCTTTGGATTCTTCTTTCCTTTTGAAAATTTACATGCCCCATTTGTCTCAAAAATTAGCATGATTCTTGTACTGGACGGGGGAAGGGCGGTACCCGTTTTGCCTTTCTCTAAGATATGTCTCAGAAAAACATTCCATATTTTCTTATAATAATCTGCTTTCAATAGTCCCCTTCGAATTTTCATCGTTAGTTTATTCCACATCTCTTTAGACCAGGCCTCCATATGATGCTTCCAGTTCCTTGCAAATACCTGTGTTGCAGTTTGGTTCTAGGATTAACCCCCTGTGAGTCAGAGGAGGCGGTAAACACCCAGAGAGGAAGTGTGAGAAGGAAGACGATAAAGAAGAAGAGACATCGCGGAACCGGGAGATTTGTACAAGGAACATACGGGCAATATCTTTAGAGGAGGTGGGGAGCGCGCGGGTGCAGAAAGAACCTACTGTACTGTGGGCGCTAGAGGAGTTAGACGATGAGTGGGAGGAACGTGACGTAGGTGGCACGCGAGGTATGAAGGAAGAGAGTGACAGTTGGCAAGGGGGGTAAAAGACCGTTGGGACGCAGACTCTGGAGAGCCGCCTGAGGGAGAAGGTGGAGGTGACCCGTCCTAAAAGAAATGAGGAGATCACCTGGGCTGTCACTGTTAAACCTTTAGGGTGGCCCGAGAATTCAGAGAAATTCCAGAGGGAATGGAGGAGGGAACGGAATCCAGCCCCCATGCCGCTATGGGCGAAGCATCCATGTTGTGACACACAGTGCCCAGGTCGGGAAAGGGGAGCTCCTCCTTTCCATTAGAGGATGCCGGTGCCGTGACAAACCCGTTTGAATCTAGTTTGACTGATGCTGTTTTGTTTGAGAATGTTTGTAAACCTTATTCAATGTTGTCGGTTAACAATGAAGAACAAGCTTACAGAGAGTTCAAGTCTGTGAGTAATAAAAATCCTTTTAATATCGAATCAACAACTGCCTCCCGTCTGATCTGTGAGAATGAACTACTCGATCTTCACAACGAACCCTCACACACACACACACACACAGCGCCCCTGCTCACCTTTGGAGGGCACCACCTCTGCCCCTTGGTTAATCCAACCAGCACTGTCCCCTCTTCCAAGGTCTGAAAAAATTCTTCTGTCTCCACGCTGGTCCCATCTTCATCCAGGACCAAGGAGAGGTCGCCGAACAACTGCAGGGCGGCGCGAGCCTGTTGTAAAACAAAAGATGGGGATCCCATCAGATGCTTCCCCGTATCTCCAACATGTGCCGGTGTGCTTCGTATATTGCCCGTCAGTATGGTAAACCACCTTGAGCTTTTTCCAAGGAGAAAGGCAGGGTAAAAATATTTTAAATAACATTACTTCTGCGGGGGAGTGGCGGTGTGTGTTTGTTTTTACAACCTTGCAGGCTGCCTGTGGTTTAAGGGACTGGGAAGGGGCATTTCTGGGCCAGGGCAGCAGTCAATCTAACCAGCAGTTATCGATCATTCCCTCCCACCTCTAAATTCAGAGAGATTCGTGCCTATCTGGGTTAGTGTTTCTTTCCCTCTTGTTTGTTGGAATCAGGCGCAGGTTTTGTTTGCTGTTGATCAGCTCGCAATCGCAAGCAATGAAGCATTGTGATGATCTCTCTGACAAATGTCTCGGTATGAGATCTAATAAGAAAGGGGTGGACGCTGGGGAACTTGTAGCTATTCTCCTCTATGAGTTTTTGCACACTGACTGTATAATGACGGAGCATTTTACCAAAGATACAAAACGCTGCAACAGCTCACAAGTGCAGTGTAGGGGCTTGGGGGTGTGTGTGTTTTCAAACTGTGACTTCTTCCGCAGAGTCACCTGCCCTAAGATCTAGCAATCCCCTGAAACCCAGCTGAGATCTTGAGCCCTAGTCTCAGGTCTCACAAACACACCAAAAAGCCTTCAAGAACAGAGTGCTTCAATCTCCTGGAAGCCTTTCAAGGTTGCACAGTTTGCAATTTCGGAGTGTTTTGAGAGAGGCGATGGGGGGGGTCGGAGGAAGGGGCAAGCAGACCGGGCCCGGCAACCCCACCACAGGCGGGTGGGGTGGGGCTACCTTCTCTCGCAAGTCCTCCAAACTTTCGGCCACAATCCCTTTGCGCTGAGTGCGGTCACAGCTGCTGACCCGGTACGGCCGGGCGCGGGATCTGGGGCTGGCAGGCGTGCACCTGGAAAGGAGGAGAGAAAGCCACACAATAAAAGGAAACCCCTCTGGGGGAACAATTCTGCCGGGGATCAAGGATCTAGACTGAGCACCAAGTAAATGTAACTCCCCACTAGGTCTTCCATCTCATCTAATTGGCACATACTGTACTGAATATATCTCTGTGGCTATAAATACAGGAGGGATGTATAGCTACACAGGGCATGGTGGACATGGTGCCCCTCCCCCAAACAGGCCAAGACAGACCTGCTTGAACACACACCCCCCCCTTTACTTTCCTTTAATTTGGCCAGCCTTCAGGAGAAATGTGGATTTTATGGAAGGTTTGAAAGAAGGAGGCCCAGATGATGTCTGGGGAGAGGCTTGAGAGAACACGGCCCCAGCCTCTGATGATGGATTTTCCTACCAATTTTTTCACTGCTCTGAGATATTCCGGTTGCAATGCCAAGTACTGTGGGTAGCTGGAAGGGGCAGTTAAGGCCCATTAGCTTTACAAAAGACCTGCTCCTAGTTGTTATAGAAACAGATAGAACCAATTTATTAATATGCCCGCCTTGCTCTTCCTTGTAAGGCAGATGAGGAGCATCAGAGCTGCAAAACTATTCTGGTGGGTGCCAACATCTCAAAGGTTTAGCATTGCAGCCCTCGTTTCATAACTGGGTTGCCTAAACTGCACATTTTTAAAAACACATATCCTGTAGATAGTGTGTCACTTGATGTATCTGAAATGCTATCTTGAAAATGGCACTTCCAAGGTTTTTTTTTTTTTTTTTAAAAAGGCAAATCAGTATGTTAAAAATTGAAATACTGTAAAACCCTTTGTGCAAGCCCGGTCATAAATAGATAAATGTGGTTGTTTATTTTTCTTTTTGCTGTTAGTTTAATAGTTTTTTTAAAAAAAGAAAATCATTCAAATAAATAATCAATTAAAAAGGACCCAAGGTATAAACCAAAACATAAATACCATTTGCTCCTTTCCATTTCTAAACAGAAATGTGTGCAAATATTAAGAAAAATGACACCTAAAAATATTTTCATTGAGGAAAGTGGGGGACATGGTTATATTTGCGGAGAACTGCTTTCAAAATGATGCTGTTAATCAAGATTGCATGTAAAAGGCAGGACAATCTTTAAAATACATTAAAAGGTAAAGGTCCCCCCCCCCGCACGTGTGTGCTAGTCATGTCCAACTCTAGGGGTGGTGCTCATCTCCATTTTCGAACGGCTAGGTTGGCAGGAGCTGGGGTGAACAGCGGAAGCTCGCTCCGCTGCGTGGCACCCGGGATTCGAACCGCCGAGCTGCCGACTTTGCAGCTGACAGTTTTCAAAGCTTTAGTCCACTGTTAAAATACATTAGACATATGCAGAAACAGGCATGTGCTTAAGACGAGACAGAGTCACTAATAAAATGCATCTATTTTGCAGACAGGTTCTTACTTGGAGAGAGAGAGCGGAGACAAGAGACCCAGAGATTTCTTGGCATAATCCATCCTTCCACGTGGAGTTTTGCTGAGCTGGAGGGTGGAAAGAAAGCCTGATTGTTTATGCAGTATTATTTATATAGGGCAGCCAACATGGCTCCTAACAGTTAAAACTATTCATCGACCAACAGTCTTTAAAAGGCCATTAAACACAGTATTGAAAAGCAGTTAAAATACATCAAAACATAACACCAAAATTAAAAATACGTTTAAAAATGTATTTTTAAATGTTTAAAAATCCCTATGTTGAATAAACACAGCAGTCCAGAGACATCCAGTTATTACTTAAAAGTCTGCCTAATGAGAAAAATATTCACCTGGTAACAGGAAAACAAGCGGGAGGAGACCAAACTGACTTTTAGGGGTGAGAGCATTCCAAATATTTGGAGCAACCACTGAGAAGGCCCTGGGATTGTGTCCTCATTAAATGAGTTTGGGAAGGTGGTGGGACTGAGGGAAGGGCCTCCCCAGAAGGTCTTGTGAGAAGCAGGTCTTGGAGGCAAGACTCCCTCTGGAAGTTGAGTCCTGGCAACTGGACTTCTTTTTCTTGAGAGATTGAAACGTTTTGTTGCTCATCCAAACAGCTTCGTCAGTTTGAAGCTGCTTGGATGAGCAGCTAAACGTTTCAATCTCTCAAGAAAAAGAAGTCCAGTTGCCATGACTCAACTTCCAGATAAACTCACCTGGCGGACTGAGAATCTTCACAGCCATAATGCAAGACTTTCTTACCTTTCAGGGTTGTCGAGGTTTTTGAAATGGTGGAAACTGCCACATTATTTATATGGACAACTAAAGAAAAATATTAGAATCATAGAATCATAGAGTTGGAAGAGACCTCAAGGGCCATCCAGTCCAACCCCCTGCCATGCAGGAACCCCCATCACAAGATTTCCGATAGATGGCCATCCAGCCTCTGCTTAAAAACCTCCAAAGAAGACTCCACCACCCTCTTTTGGGGCAGCATATTCCACAGCCGAACAGCTCTATCTACAGTAAATGTCATGAAGTTCTTCTTAATGTTCAAATGGAATCTCTTTTCCTGTAGTTTGAAACCACTGACCCAAGTCCTAATCTCTGAAGCCATGGAAAACAAACCAGTCCCTTCTTCAATGTGATATCCTTTCAAATATTTAAGCATAGCTATCATATCCCCTTTCAGCTTTCTTTTTGTAAGGCTAAACATTCCCTGCTCTCTAAGCTGCTCCTCGTAAGACATGTCTTTCAGACCTTCAACCATCCTGGTCGCCCTTCTCTGGACCCGTTCAAGATTATCAACATCTTTTTTAAATTGAGGTGCACAGAACTGGACACAGTACTCCAGGTGGGGTCTGACCAAAGCAGAATAGAGTGGTACTATCACTTCCCTTGACCAGGCCTGCCCAAAGTCCGGCCCGGGGGCCAAATCCAGCCCGCAAGGCCATTCTGAGTGGCCCGCAGATGGCTGGCACACCACTCCCTCCCCCTCATTCACCCCATGATTTTTTAAAAGAAAGTGGGTGGGGCTTGCAGTGGGGTGGCAGGTTTGGGGAGCATCCGGCCCCTGACACATTCTCAGCCACCAAATCTGGCCCTCCTTACAAAAAGTTTGGGCACCCCTGATCTAGACACAATGCTTCTGTTGATGCAACCAAGAATCACATTGGCTTTGCTGGCTGCCGTGTCACGCTGCTGACTCATGTTCAGTTTGTTTTCCTTTCCTCTCCTCTCAACATATCTGTTTTAAGTCAGTAATAAGCCTCTTGGGGGAGGCACCAGCCATGCCTAGGTATCTGGTCAGGACTTTGCAGTTCTTTGCCACATTCCGAGCATATTTTTTGTGTGTGCTGTCTGGACTATTTTCATGCTTGTGGAAATAATCTTCTCTTTCTTAGTACTGTATGTTTGTTGAATGCAAACCTCTCTAACCTGGCACTCTGCAGACCTCTCCAGATCATCACCCTCACAGGTGCGTTTGGTGGAGACACAGGAGAGGGCGTTTTGTGTTGCTGGTTATAGACTTTGGAACTCCCTGCCACTGGAGGCCAAGCTGGCCCCATCTTTGCTGTCCTTGTGCAAGCAGGCAAAGGCCTTTCTCTCCAGGCAGGCTTTCCCTGAGTGCCTGGGTGACATTTCTAAAGTTATGCCTTGCTGCTTTGAATGTGTTTTAAGTATCGCTTTTGTTTACAATTTCCCAGAGAGGAATTTGTTTGATCCTTTTTAGTATTTACAGTATATATATATTTGGTTTTAGCTTTAAATATTGTCTTTTAAAGATGGAAGCTGCATTGGTTCCTTTTTAAAGGAGAAACACGGGGCAATAAATATTTTAAATAGTGACAATGATGACATGGAGATGCCATTGTTATTCCCTACCTTGGTCAATAATCAGGGATGATGGAAGGATGATGCCCCTACCTTGGTCAGTAATCAGGGATGATGTCTGTCAGGAGCACTTTGTGTGTGTGTGTGTGCGTGTGTGTGTGTGTGTGTCACTCTGGGCAGTGTACATTACTAAGACACTACAGTAAACCAACATCACATAGCAGGTAAAAGCAGTATACTGTATAAAATGTATTATATATAGGCTAAAAATTAAAGCTGAATAAATAAATTTAACACAATAAATGCATAAAATAAAAGCAAAGCAAAGCAAAGCAGCAAATAAAATAGAATAAAATGCAAAATTAAAGTTAGACCAGCTATTGAAGTGACAGCATTAATAAACCCCACTTTTACATCCAGAAGGCGGAATGAAATTCCCCATACAACAATAAAAACACCCCAAACACCCCAAATCTGTTCAACTGGACTTCTTTTTCTTGAGAGATTGAAACGTTTCACTCCTCATCCAAACCACTTCATCAGTCTGAGGAGAGCTAGTTGCGAGACCTCCATTTTATAGTTCACTAAGACCTCTTGTCACCCAAACAGACAGAACCATGAAATAATTCAAATCAGATAAAATCAATGCTACCATCAAAACCACTAGAATAAGCTAAATACAGTGGTACCTCAATTTACAAATTTAATCCATTCCAAATTCATGCTCTTAAGTCGAACTACTCTTAAACTGGGGTGCCCTATCTAAAAAATTGAAAAAATAAATTAAAAAAAAATGCAAGTCGAGCAGACCATATCTAAAATTTGTAAGGTGGCAGTTAAAACGCCAACAGTTTTCTGTTCTTAAGTCGGGGTACCACTGTGTACAATAAATAAGAAACAAATGGGTCTCAAATCAAATCAAGCCTGAATTCTCTCTGGAGGCAAACGGGAGATGCCTTATTTGGGGCACAGCCCGGAAGGTAGTGATTCCCCAGAAAAGACCATCATGCTGGTGTAAAAGCTAGAAGGCAAGAGGAAAAGAGTTAAGCTAAAATACCAGATGGACTTACTCCCTCAAGGAACCCACTGGGCTGGAGTTTGCAAGACCTGAGCAGCGCTGTTTAGGACACGGCATTTTGGAGATGGCTCACTCACAGGGTCGCCCTAAATCAGTGGCGACTTGACGGCGACTTGTCCTCAGCAACAACTAACAACAACAACGCGACATCGCAGTGAGCTAGCAAGAAGGGAACCGGACCGGCTCTTTCAAGAGGCGGCCTGATTGTGTGTGTTTGCGTGTGTGTGTGTGTGGGGGGGGGGTCCTGCGAGCCACGCCACTGCGCCCTCCCTCCCCAATTCAACGGCACAGGCCTCCTCGCGCGCCCACCCTTGTTGCGTACGGAATGCGCCCGTTCCCACCAGAGCGCCTTGCCTCGGCAGCGGCGGCGGCGGCGGCGCGTCTCTTCGGGGTCAGTAACGCCGGCTTTTTTTGTCCCTCTTCGCCCTTCCTGCCCTTTGAGCCGGAAAAGGGAGTGGTAGCCACGCAAGCTGGGCTATTGGCCAGACCAGACGGGCCCCGTGGCGTCAGGCTTTTAGGTGACGTTAGTCCTCCTTCCTTGTGGGTGAGACGGGATAGCGTCCATGGAGGGGGTGGGTACCAAGTGGTACTCAAAGGACATCTAGTCCACCCCCATCCCCACACACACCTATTCCCATTGCTGGCAGACCTTCAGGACGAGCGGACGGGGCAAGGCGCAGAAAGTTACTTTTAGAAAGTAACTTCAGGATCATTTGATGAGGCAAAGCGTCATTCAGCCTCGTGGCGCAGTGGTTAAATGCCTGTCCTGCAGGTAAAACTTTGCTCACCACCTGGGGTTCAATCCCAGGTAGCAGGGTCAAGGGCGACTCAGCCTTCCATCCTTCCGAGGTCGGTAAAATGAGGACCCAGCTTGCTGGGGTGGGGGGCAATGTGTAGCCTGCATTACTGTAATTAAAAAAATTGTAAACCGCCCAGGGACTACTTAAAGTGGTATGGGGTGGTATATAAGCAGAACACTTTGCTTTGCTTTGCTTAAGTATGGGGCAAGATTTACGCTCTAATAAATCTACCGATTTATTACGAGATGGATCACCTTTAAAAGCCTTTACTCAGCCCAGTTTCATATCAAAGGAAAAGCAACAATCAAGCCTGATTATGAGAAGGAGAATTAAAAACACAAGGTGAACTTGAGAATATGTCTGTGCATTCGGGGCAATGGTTTCAAACTACAGGAAAAGATATTCCATTTGAACATTAGGAAGAACTTCATGACAGTTAGAGCTGTTTGGCAATGGAATATGCTGCCACGGAGCGTGGTTGAGTCTCCTTCTTTGGAGGTTTTTAAGCAGAGGCTGGATGGACATCTGTCGGAAATATTGTGATGGGGTTCCTGCATGGCAGGGGGTTGGACTCGATGGCCCATGAGGTCTCTTCCAACTCTATGATTTTATGATTCTATGATTCTAAGATTCTCAGTCACCCAGGTGAGTTAATCTGGAAGTTGAGTCATGGCTACTGGACTTCTTTTTCATGAGAGAAATAAACCGTTTCTCTGCGCACGGAGTCTGACGAAGTTGTTTGGATGAGCAGCGAAACGTTTCTATCTCTCAAGAAAAAGAAGTCCTGTAGCCATGACTCCACTTCTGGATGAACGTGAGAAAATATAAAAACAGATTAGTGGACTAACACACCCCTGATTTCGAGATAAAACAAAAGATAAGATAGAGGGCTTTTATGAAGGGACACAAACACTATTTGATAATGTGTGGTTAGATTCAAATGAAAAATTAGTTAAGAATCTATGAATATATATACACTATGTTGAATTATAAAATGCAGGATGAGGTGGTCAAATAGATGCAAATAATATAGGGCATAACATTGATATTTATCATTGGGTTTAGCAAGTTAATATGCAGATCGGTAAACTTGAAAGAAAAAATATACCAGTATACTGTAAATATGTTTTATCGATGGTATACATCACCTACAAAATTAGCTAAAATGTGTACAAATGTATCAAACAAATGCTAGAAATGGAGGTGAGTATTTTTTACCATATGTGGTAATCATGTAAAGAAGCATGAGTATATTGGAGAGTGGTACGTGAGTTTTTAGGAGGGTGGATTGTAATGGAATATATCATTTAAGCCAGAATTTTTTTCTAGTGAATATTATGCCAGAGATTGGAGGTCTGAAGAGAAGACATGTGGTGATACATGTAAAAACTGCCACTAGAATTTTATATGCTATATACTGGGGAAGAGGCAGAGATATCAAAACAAGACGAATTAATAGAAAAGTGCCTGGAAGTTGCTGAAATTGGACATACAGTATTGTTGGAAAAGTTAAAGGACCAATTAAGGAGAAAGCCAGGAGAAAGCTGGGACAAGCAACCAACCGGACAGATCAACAGCAGGCAAGCCACGGCCACCAACTAACAGGAGAGAAGGAAAAAGCACTCCACAGAGAGACAGGGCTCTCTTTGAATCTGAAGGCTGGAAGAAATGATTGCTCAACATTCAATATAGAGTCACCTTTGTCCCTCATGGTCACTCAGACTACAGACAGCGTCATGCAAGGCTGCACATACAACTGCAATATTACTAAGCCGGGAAGTGTTGCCCTTGCTGGATTACTCAAGTCACCCAGAACAGCTCACTGCTGCCTTTCCTCCCAGACAGTTTGTGTTCCTTCTTTCTCAAGGGATGGTCTTGAACTATGTACTCTTCAACTTTAACCAGACACTATCACAACCAGACACATGTCCTCACATTCTCAGGCTAATGATCTCTGAAGCAAATAACTCTGGAAGAGACCCTTGGAATGGATCAGGGTCCCTCAGGATGTCACAACTGCATCGCCTGCAGAATGTGTGTGTGTGTGTGTGTGTGTGTGTGTGTGTGTGTGTGTGTGTGTGT
>JAHTLZ010000019.1:12106062-12129036 GCA_023846285.1 Phrynocephalus versicolor
TGTGTGTGTGTGTGTGTGTGTGTGTGTGTGTGTGTGTGTGTGTGTGTGTGCGCGCACGCGCAAGTTGGACTCAGGTTTCTAATCCTGAACACAGTTAGCCCACTGCCTGCTTTGTGGGTTTATTTACTTATTTATTTGACTTAAATCTCGCTCCCTTAGAGGCTATTCTGGGTGGTGTAACGACATAAAGAACAAATGAACAAATTACAAGCATATTAATAAATCACTGAAGTAAGACAAGAATTAAGCATATCAGAACCCATAGTTATAGAAATATAACAGCGGGCCAGGCCACCAAGTGGGACAGATGCTAAGTAAAAGAAGAAGTTATAGAAATATAAGCAGTCAGTTTATCTGGCACTAACCAATTATTCCTTCCCTGCCTCTGAATTCAGTTACTTTGCTGTTGATCTGTTCTCAATTGTAAGCAATGAAACGTTTTTTATTCTTTCTCTTACGAATGTCTCAGAGTGAGTTGTTGTTGTTGTTGTTAATTTGATTTTTATACCGCCCATCTGGCAACAAGGCCACTCTGGGATGTTAACAATTTATCAATACAATACAACACAGAACAAACACATACAATTCATAGAATAAAATAAAAAACATAAACATCCAGTAATATAAAGAAAATAAAATCAAAATTAAAAGAGTTTGCTGTAAGAATGTGTTTTGGTCTGGTCTCTGACTGTTTGCAAATTTTGTTGTATATGGATACTATGTGGATACTGTATTTACAATGACAATAAACTGAAATTGAAATGAAGTGGTACCTTGTATAAAGGAATTAATTCGTTCCAAAAGAAATTATGTTAAGCAAGTTTTCCTTTATACAAATTTCCATAGGAATGCATTGAAAACAGAGTAATCCCATTTTTATGTTGTACGGATTCTCCCATAGGCAATTATGTTAAGCAAATTTCCCCTATCTCTCGAATTTTTTATGTTGTACAAGTTTTATGTTATACGAGCTGTTTGTTATACAAGGGTCCACTGTAGTATAAAATAACCCAGAATGAATCATAGAATCACAGAGTTGGAAGAGACCTCAAGGGCCATCTAGTCCAACCCCCTGCCATGCAGGAACCTCCATCACAATATTTCCGAAATTCCGATAGATGGCCATCCAGCCTCTGCTTAAAAATCTCCGAAGAAGGAAAAGGCACCACCCTTTGTGGCAGCATATTCCACTGCTGAACAGCTCTAACTGTCATGAAGTTCTTCCTACTGTTCAAATGGAATCTCTTTTCTTGTAGTTTGAAACCATTGCCCTGCTTCCTAGTCTCTGAAGCCATGGAAAACAAACCTGTTCCCTCTTCAATATGACCTCCTTTCAAATATTTATACATAGCTAGCTATCATATCCCCCCTCAGCCTTCTTTTTGAAAGGCTAAACATTCCCAGTTCCCTAAGCCGTTCCTCATAAGACATTTCCTCCAGACCCTCAACCATCCTGGTCTCCCTCCTCTGCACCCGCTCGAGGTTGTCAACATCCTTTTAAAATTGAGGCGCACAGAACTGGACACAGTACTCCAGGTGGGGTCTGACCAGAGCAGAATAGAGTGGTACTATCACTTCCCTTGACCTAGACCAGTGATTCTCAACCTGTGGGTCCCAAGATGTTCCTGGACTGCAACTCCCAGAAATCTCTTCCAGCGCAGTGAGTGGTGGAGGCTTCTGGGAGTTGCAGTTCAGGAACATCTGGGGACCCACAGGTTGAGAACCACTAATCTAGACACTATGGTTCTGTTGATGGAACCAAGAATTGCATTGGCTTTCCTGGCTGCCACATCATATTGCTGACTCATGTTCAATTTGTGGCCCACTAAGACTCCCAGATCCCTTTCACAGGTACTATTCTCCAGCCATGTATCCCCCACCCTATATCTGTACAATTCATTCTTTTTACCTAGATGTAGCACCCTACATTTTCCTCTGTTGAAATCCATTCCGTTGGCTTTGGCCCAGCACTCTAATATGTCAAGACAGACTTTTAAAAAGGTAAAGATAAAGTTTTCCCTGCACATGTGTGCTAGTCATGTCCAACTCTAGGGACGATGCTCATCTCCATTTTCAAGCTGAAGAGCCAGTGTTGTGCAGGTTCGTGGCCACATGGCCGGCGTGGCTGCAAGGAAACACTGTTTTATCTTCCTGCTTTTTACAGTGGTACCTATTTATCTACTTGCATTTACATGCTTTCGAACTGCTAAGTTGTGAGCCGCCCAGAGACCTTTAGGTAGTGGGCGGCATACGAGTTAAATAAATAAATAAATAAATAAATAAATAAAAACATGACTTCTGACCCATTGCTTCCAAGATGTAGATTGTGAGACCCAAATAGGTTCCCTTCATTTAAAAGTGTTACGTTTCAAAAGAGAACAGACCTTCTCTATTTGTCTCTGAAGGGTTGGATGGATGTATACTAATACCACAATCTTATAC
The DNA here is from genome assembly GCA_023846285.1 of Phrynocephalus versicolor. Taxonomy (NCBI): domain Eukaryota; kingdom Metazoa; phylum Chordata; class Lepidosauria; order Squamata; family Agamidae; genus Phrynocephalus; species Phrynocephalus versicolor. The sequence continues at coordinate 12,108,505 of JAHTLZ010000019.1, forward strand.
TTACTGTCCCCCACCCCACCTTATCCTACTATGGTCATCTCATGCAAAATGTTTGTATTGATTCTGGATATTGTCCAGGCAAGAACTAGAAGTGTCCCGCCTTGCAGAAAAGTTAAACGAACGTTTAAAAATACAAGGAGAACCGAGTCTAATGAAACATCCAAAATCAATTACGAGAGGCTCAGGGTGAACAATGGGGGAGGCGGTATCTGAGGAGAAACAGCAGCAGGAGGACTTAAAACAGCAAGGGGGGGGGAATCTACCCTTTAGTTTGATTTAAAATGGAGGGGGTCTTCCCCCCCCCTTGAGCTGTTTTTTTTAATAATACTTTAAGACTGTTTTTATGTTTCTGTCAGTTTTATTTATTTATTTTAAAATTCCTGTTGGCCATCTTGAGTGGAAGGGTTTTTTTATATGTATATTTTTGGCAGAATAATAAAATCAGTGACAACCACCGCTGCTGTAAGATCTTGGAATAACACTGTGGCTTCCAACACAGGTGGGAGACGCAGGTTTGGGGAACCACAGCGACCAGATTTCCATAGCTAGCTGAACCAGCAGCCATTAATTTATTTAAAATACAGTGGTACCTTGTATAAAGGAATTAATTCGTTCCAAATGAAATTCTGTTAAGCAAATTTTCCTTTATACAAATTTCCCATAGGAATGCATTGAAAACAGAGTAATCCCTAATTGTGACCATTTTTATGTTGTACGGATTCGCCCCATAGGCGATTCTGTTAAGGAAATTTCCCCTCTCTCCGGAATTTTTTATGTTGTACAGATTTTATGTTATACAAACTGTTTGTTATACAAGGGTCCACTATATATTTAAATGCCATTGTTGAAAGACAATATTTAAAGCTAAAAACTGTAAGTGTAACACATATTAAAAAGGAGCAACCAAATGCCACTCTGAGAAATGAGAAACAAGCAATACACTGTACTAAAAAAACACGGTCGAAGCAACAAGGGATAGCAGTCTGTTTAACAATCCCCTTCAGGCAGTGGGTCACTTAGGGAAAGCCTGCCTGGAGAGAAAGGCCTTTGCCTGCTTGCGGAAGGAGAGCAAAGATGGGGCCAGGCGGGCCTCCAGTGGGAGGGAGTTCCAAAGTCTGGGAGCAACCACAGGGAAGACCCACTCCTGTGTCCCCAACATTCACAGCTGTGAAGGTGGTGGGAAAGAGAGAAAGGCCTCTCCCAAGTGAGATGCTCGGCATTGTAATAGATTGCTCTCAAAAGATTCCTCGTTTCCGGTGTGAGATGCCAATGTGCAACTGGAGACATTCCAGTTCAAACTTTTACTCGGCCATTAAGTTAATTGGGCCTCCTTAGGTGAGTCACCTGCCCTTAGCGTCAGTTTCCTCTCGGGCCTGTTGGAGCAGAGGTTAAAACAACAACAACAACGAACCTTGCACCCAGGGCTGACCCAAGACATTTGCTGCCTGAAGCCAAGTCCAAGACTCCGCCTCCTTCCATTCCATAGTTAGCAGTCAGCCTCGGCAGCTGAATGATACACCCGGGTGACATCACTCCACCCTTGAAATGTGTGCTGGCATGGCCCAGTGGTGGCGCTTTGAGACTCTTTAAACGTCGCCATGCCATCCAGTGGATTTCCGGGGTTAGATGCTACATGGGTTAACGAGGCAGCTTGAAATCTAAGCTGCTATTGAGGGGAGGGCAAAGATGCCCCTCCTCCAACAAAGTGGCAAGGTTTTGTAGGACCCAGATGTTGCAAGTTAAAATGGTATATAAATCGCTATAGGGGTGCAGGCATACTCTGGGAGAGGAAGGGTCGCAGGGTAAAGGAGAATCAGCTTTGAGGATGTTCTGGGTTGCCAGAAAGATGAACAAGTAAATCCCAAATCAAACCAAGCCTTTGAAAGCAAAAGTGATTTAGTTATTTACAAACTGAGGCTGTTGTCCTTTTGGTACATTGTGAGAAGGCAAGATTCTTAGAATTATAGAATCATAGACTTCTAGAGTTGGAAGAGACCTCAAGGGCCACCCCCCTGCCATGCAGGAACCCCCATCACAATATTTCTGACAGATGGCCATCCAGCCTCTGCTTAAAAACCTCCAAAGAAGGAGACTCCACCACCCTCCTTTGGGGCAGCATATTCCACTGCCGAACAGCTTTAACTGTCATGACGTTCTGTCTAATGTTTGAATTGAATCTCTTTTCCTGTAGTTCCTTGAGTCCCAATCTCTGAAGCCATGGAAAACAAACAGTTCCCTCTTCAATATGACATCCTTTCAAATATTTAAACATAGTTATCATATCCCCTCTCAGCTTTCTTTTGTTAAGGCTAAACATTCCCAGCTCCCTAAGCCGTTCCTCATAAGACATTTCTTCCAGACCTTCAACCCCTGGACCCGCTCAAGGTTGTCAACATGCTTTTTAAATCGAGGTGCACAGAACTAGACCCAGTACTCCAGGTGAGTTCTGACCAGAGCAGTATAGAGTGCTACTATCTCTTCCCTTGATCTCTCTAGACCAGTGGTTCTCAACCTGTGGGTCCTCAGACGTTCCTGGAATGCAACTCCTAGAAGTCTTCATAACTAGCAGAGCTGACCAGGATTGCTGGAAGATGCAGTCCAGGAACATCTAGGGACCCACAGGTTGAGAACCACTTGTTCTAGACACTATGCTTCTGTTGATGCAACCAAGAATTGCATTGGCTTTCTTTGCTGCCGTGTCACACTGCTTACTCATGTTCAATTTGTGGTCCACCCAGACTCCCTTACACAGGTACTATTTTGAAAAGACAATAATGCTGGGAAGAGTGGAAGGCAGCAGGAAGAACAAACAGGCAATGGACCAACTCCCTAAAGGAAGCCACAGGCTCAAATTTGAAAGAGCAAGGGATGTTGAGGACCAGACATTTTGGAGATTGCTCATTCATAAGTTTACCGTAAGTTGGAGGGAACTTGACGGAACGGAGCAACAACAACTAAATGCCCATACATTTGGATTCTTAACCAGATGCCTTCCAGAGGTGATCAGCTCCCAGCTGGGGACTGTGGCAGTTCTACTACATCACACTTCTAGTTGGTGCGTGTGTGTGTGTGTGGGGGGGGGGAGACATTATTAATGTAAATTTTACAATTTTCTAAACTTTGGCCCTCCAGATGTTTAGACCACGACTTCCATAGTCCTTTGTCACTGGCAACACAGGCTTGGAATTCTGGGAGTTGTGATCCAAAACATCTGGAGGGCCAAAGTTTGGGCACCACTGGCTTGGAAGACATATTTTGACTTGCAAGAGTCAATAAGGTTGAAATTCTCTCCAACAGACTCAAGGAATTTGGGTGCCTGAGTCTGAGCAGCAAATCTTTCTCACCCACCCCAAGAACCCTCCTGTATCAGGGCAGGTATTTAAAGCCACCCTGGTGGCTTTGCTGCCTGAGGCTAAATATCCCACCGACACCTCTGCAAGGGGCTGCTTCCAGGCTGTGGAACTCCTTGCCACTGGAAGCTACGTTGGCCCTTTTTGACCTGTCCTTCTACCAGAAAACTCAGCCTTGCTCATTCAAGTTGGCTTTGGGCGGCTGGCGGGCGGCTGAAGGCAATGTTACGAACGGCAGTGGCTGTACTTTTATGTATTATTTTTAAATGCTTTTTTCAGTTGCTTTTACTCCAGAGCTGTTTTGCTGTGAAAGTAAGCTCCTTTTTCATATAAAACAGCCTGTTGTGCTTTTGGCATCATTGCATTTTCCCTTTTAAATATTTTTGGAAGCAGGACTGGTGTCCCTAGAAACCAACCTGGCCCAAAAGCATTGCAGCAAAAATGATATAGTCAACACTCTCTCCTTCCCAGACCGCCCCCCCCCCCCAGGAAACCAGTCTAAACAAAGGGGTGGTTGAATCAGCAACTGACAATGCTAAGGGCTTGATTAGGGCTGGACTCAGGGATCCATTTAGGATCCCTTCCAGTACTCCAGTTCTAGCAGGACCTTTCACTTACCCGGAATGTGTCTCTCTGCCTCTCCCGGCTCCTTCCTGCAATGGTTGCAAGGGAGGCAGAGAAAGCACTGGGGATTTATATGCAGACACACCCATCGGAAGCCAATCCCCTGTCCCAGGCCAGGAGGGGGGTGGGACGTGCAAAGGCCCAGCTGGAGCTGCTCAAACCCGGGAAAAAGATTAGCCTGCAATAATCCACTGTTGCTAATGAGGCCGGCAAGACTTAGGTGCTGTCAGCCACCAGGAGACCGGGAGCATTGGCCCGCAGCGACCGACAACGTTGGGACACAGATGCACGTTGACAGCTAAGAAATCTCTGGCCCTTTAGGGCTTGTAGACCAGATGGAAATTGCCAAAAAAATCCACTTTTTAAGCTTTTTAAAAAAAGTGAATTCTAGGGTTCGGTGCTATCCTTAACTGCAATATTTCGGACACATAATGTGCAATAAGAAATGTCACCGGCTGGAAGTAATCCTTCGAGGAAAAACAGATGGGAAGCGTGGCCCCGGGGCATAGAGGAACATTCTGGCTTCAGAATTTAAGCCAGTGGTTGGCAGTGAGCACAGCTGCTCTGTTTAGAATAGCCTTCGGCCCTCCAGGTGTTTTGGACCACAACTCCCACAGTCCTTTGCCATTGGAAATAGAGGCTTGGAATTCTGGGAGTTGTGGTCCAAAACATCAGGAGGGCCGAAGTTTGGAGATGCTGATAGAAACCAGTTCAGGCTACTGATCGCCAACGTTCCAAGAGGACATGACACTTGAACGGCATTCCAGTGAAGTGGTTTTACCCCTCCATCCCCATCATGATTGGATCTGCTGGCTGGGGACATTGGGTGGTGCTCCCATCTCCTTGGGAGCATGCAGCCTGGTCTAACAGACTGTTCTTTGAACCTTCTAGTAAATCTCACTCATGGAAGGCCAGTCTGAATCCGTACTGGGTATCCCTGGAGCAGAGAGAGATAAAATCACCCAGATTCTTCATATTTATTTAATTATTTATCCGATTTATATACTGCCCATCTGGCAGAAAGCCACTCTGGGTAGTTTACAACATAAAATAGACAGATTACAAAATACTGATACAAGAAGGAGGAGTGTAAATTTGCTCAATCTATCCTACCTAGTTAGAGAATAGAAAAGGGTCAGAATGATGATTATGTATATGTATATGGATGTATATAGATGTATATGGATGTAAGTAGTTTAAAGATTGCCTCATTGATATGTGTCATGACTAAAGAGATCTATTGTATGTTTATTGTATAAATTTAATAAAGATTATTAAAATTTTTAAAAAAGAAAAAAGTCAGTAAAAGGAAAAAATAAAATACAGATACAAAAATACAACTAAATGCAAAAAATGTGACAAACGTAAACATGACAAAACAACAAGTTCATAAAAATCAAAATAAAATAAGATAAGGCAATGGCGGATGAGATTGGATCACTAAACCAATAAGGCAAGGTCACAGGATTGTGTGTGGCTGATGGGATTACCTGCCCCATCATCTGTGAAACCCCCAGAAATGCCACTCCAAGGAGAGACTAGTAACTCACTTATAAATGCTTGATACCTAGAGAAAGTCACCATAAGCCAGAAACAACTCAGTTGCACGTAAATATTACGGCTGGAGGGCTGGCTGGACAACTCAGTGGTTTAGGTCTCTGGCTGCAGAGCCCAGGTGGGGAGTTCAGTTCTCCCACTGTGCTCCCCGAAGGAGCACCCACACACGAATAAAAGAATTAAGATTGAGCTAGGGGGCCCTCTTGAAAGAGCCATCCCTCAAGGACGTAAGAGTGATGGCTTGCAGACACAGGGCCTTATCGGTAGCTGCCCCCAAGCTATGGAATGCCCTTCCGATTGAGATCCACCTGGCGCCAACATTGATAACATTTTGGCACCAGGCAAAAACCTTCCTGTTCCAGAAGCTTTTTAATTGATACAATATAGACTGTTCCTACCTGCAGTATCATCCTGTTTCATTTTTTAAGTAGGGTCCTCTGATGACAATTTTAGTGTAATGATTTTAGTGAAAGGTTTTTATTATTGTTTTTATTATTTATTGATATTCTATTTTTAAATTGCCTTAATTCTTTTGATTGTAAGCCGCCCCGAGACCTTTGGGTAGTGGGCGGCATATAAGCTGTAAAAATAAAATAAAATAAAATAAAATAAAATTCTGAATGTTCCCGATACTCAGAAAACCCCAGAAAGGGTGGCCAGTGGTTGGGAATCCATGCCGCAGCCTGCTGTGTATACAAACATGAGTTTCATCATTTTTAGGGGAACTTATATCCAGGTAAGCGTAGCTGAGCAGTGTCAGACTAGAACTCAGGAGACGCGGGTTCAAATCTTTGGAATGTCTCATATCTTTTGAACAACCCATCAGATTCACCCCAGCCAGAACGATGTCCCATCATCACGCGTGCACGAGCATGCCTCACGTTTCACCCCTTGCCTACCTTCTCAGTGTGATAAACGAAAATATATAACCATGCTTGCTAATAAGCTTATTGACACAACATATAATCAATAACAAAGCTTTTCAGATCCATTGGGGAGTGGGGTGGTGGTGGTAGGCGTCAGGCAGCCAGTAATAGAACTGTTGGACAGCTCCGTAGCTTAGGCCTCTCTGACTATGGAGCCAGAGAGTTGGAGTCTCCATTGGGCCTCCTTGACGGTCTCTCTCTCTCTCTCTCTCTCTCTCTCTCTCTGTGTGTGTGTGTGTATTTGATGACTGTGACGTCACCCCTTTCAGAGACTGAGTTTTCAAAGGCACAACTGGGTTTATTTTGACATCCCACTGCTGTGCCACCAAACTGTGACAACACCTCCCTTTTACACATGTAATTGTGTTGGATGAGGTTACTTCTGAGGTTACCTCTGTTTCAGATCGCTGGTCCTGTTCCTACCTGCAGTATCATCCTGTTTCATTTTTTAGGGTGGCCACAGGTGAGGGGAAGTAGCGGATGGCTCTCAACCTGAGGGCGACAGGCAGGAAGCGAGTCCCAATCCAACAGCATCTCAGCCCAACCTGGCACCTTTCCAAATGTGCTGGACTACAGCCCCATCATCCCCTAGCCTGCCTGGAGGGCATGAGCAGTGGGTGGGGGGGCAAAGATTCCCTAGAGCATCCGCAGAGTATAACACCGCGTGGGCAACAGCAGCGCTGAAGCACTTCGCCCGTCATCTCTGCAAAGTTCGGACTGAAATTCCGACAACACTGGGGGCGCCCCACATTCCCAGGCTTGGTTGAAAGAGGATGCAATTGTCCCACACCCTGTTTTCTGGGAAATTGTATCCACTTTCTATGATCGTTTTTCTCTCTCTCTCTCTCTTTTGGTCCTCCCTGAACTCCAGAGGTACTGGTGGGCGTTTTTTTCATCATGCTCTCCACCGACTCCCCGTCTTTGCCCTCTTGGCTCCAATGACAGCGCACCGTGTCTTGTTTTCAAATAACAACAATTTCTCCCGACAGGTGAGTGTCCCTGCCCTTGAACATCGCCTGTTGTGGCAGACAGTGTGACACAATCTCTCTCCGCCAACCTCTCTCCGTCGTCACCTTGTGAAGAGGGGGATCCAGTGGTTCACTCCAAGCCTGACGCCCATGCAGTCTGAGACGACCCCAACCTCTGGCCACCATGGGCTGACATCCAGAGAATAGCAATACATGGGTCAGTGCCTAATTTCAACCCATCAGAGCAAAAAAGGGGGGGTGAGCCACGTGGCCATCACAAAACACAATTGCAAAAATAGGTTACAGGCGATACCTTTATAGGCCATTATCAAAAATAAAAAAGGAACATTGCAAGTTTTCGAGTGCAGTAAATCACCCTTCTTCAAAGCGGGTCCCGGAAGTTCAGACATGGTAAAAGATGTGCTTTACAGGAGTTGACTTTTAAAGTCCTTTGTTAGACAGTGTTCTTAAAGTCCATGGCTAGGTGATGTTGCAGCCAGGGCTGGAGTCTTGTTAGAGGCAATACGGGCAGTTGTAAAAAGCTGCTTCTTGTCACACCCCTGTTCTTCAAACAAAGGAACATGGGTCATATATATCACCCCTACTCCTTAACCCAGCTCCATTTGGCACAAAGAGACCTACAAATCCCTTTAGGCCTGGGGGGGAGGAGAAAAGGGTTGGTACAAGAGACCCATGTGCTTCATTCGGGGATTGGGGTAAAAACCAGGACGAGGATACGACACAGTTTCGCCAGGTTGCTCCATGTGAGGGCAAGGGGAAACCCTCCAGACGTTGTGGGCTGCAACACTCAGAAGTCCAGGCCGACACTGCCAATGGTCAAGGGCCATAGGGGTTGCGGTCCAAAACATCTGGAGGGCTGAAGGTTCCCCCACCTCTGCTTGAAGAGAACTTCAGAAGGAGCCACTCTTGAGATACAGTACTGCTTTGGGCACGTCTGGCCACAGCTTTCGATGGATTTGAAAGGGGATTTCAACAAATCTGTAAAGGGGAGCAGAGGGATCTCTGCGTATCTGCCAGACGTGACAGCAAAGGGCCAACGTAGCTTCCAGTGGCGAGGAGTTCCACAGCATGACAACTGGCTGCTGAAGCTCTGTCCTTCTGTTAACACTGCAGGCACCATATGACCCTTTTACCCACCACTACTTTGGAAAGGTATGAATTGTGGAGGTGTGTTTACAGTGTGTGTGTGTGTGTGTGTGTGTGTCTGTATATATATATATATATACACTCTGTAAACACACCTCCACAATTCATACCTTTCCAAAGTAGTGGTGGGTAAAAGGGTCAGTTTTTCTGTCTCTCACCTTTGCTTAAAAAAAATCTTCAGAAAGTTCTGATGAAATGCTCACAATATGAAATTCTCAGCAATCCACTCCAGGCATGCCCAATGATTACAGCTTGTCTCAAAACTATCCTGCTGCTTCCCGGGTAGTTGCAATGTGTAATTGTTTTATACCTGTTATATTAGAATCCATTTAATTTTTTATATTTGAAGTGATGGTTTACTGTTTGGCCACATTGTCAACTGCTCAGCGTGGCCTTCCGCTAGATAGGCAGTTAATAAACAAACAAACAAATAAGGCAAAGCGTTCTGCTTATATACTGCCCCATAATGCTTCAAGCACTCTCTGGACAGTTTACAATTTACTTATGCAAATAAATAAGAAGTCAAGGGAACCATAAGCTTGCTTCCAAATGTGCTGTCTGTAACTTTATATTCTTTCCATCACGTTTCTGAAGAATGTCAAGACTTGTGGTTTATTAAAAAAAAAAACTCAAATGAAAATCTGACCTCTCCCTAAAGAAAAGCAGAAAGAAGTGACACTCGCTTCCTGAATCCAGAGCAATTGCAGGAGCAGTAGGACCCCAGTGTCCGCTGGGGATTGGTTCCAAGCCTTCCTGTGGATAATGAAAACTGTGGATAAGAGAAAACGCCAAAATGTCCCCAAAACTGCTTTGTGATAGCAACTTGCTTTACAGCTGCTCTTTGGCCCTTACTTCACGAGGCACAGCGCTCCGCAGCGATATTGCCTTCGATTTGAATTTGGAGGCGGTCACGTGGCGGTCATGTGTTCTCGCTTCGCTCCCGCCCCTGTTTCTCAGTACTCACGAGCTGCAGTTTTAGGACCGATTCAAGCACAACCTCACCTGCTCCCTTCGCATTCGCATGCCACTTTTCAACGTTCGTTATTTCCCATCCGTCCTTTAAAAAAATTCCTACCGACGGCGTATTGATGCATCGATACTGGACTGCCAGTTGCAATGGCTCTACTGATTTCAACTGTTTCCTGGCATCATTGGCAGCCCCCCCCACCGCCGCCGCCGCTACTCGGGGGGAGCCCCGCATGGCACAGCCGCCCGCCCTCCGCCGCTTGCACGCTGCCTGCCCTGGGTGCCCTGCTCTGGCTGGGCGAGGCGGCAGCGGCTCCTCCTGCTCCTGCTGCCACCGCCGCCGCCGCCGCCGCTACTCGAGCGAGGAAGTAACAGCGCAAAGCGATGAAACGATATAGCGATGCATCGATAACCCTGTTTGAATATTTTTTTAAAAAACTTGAAATAAAAGCTAAAAACCGAGACCACACGCCACGTTGGGAGCGAAGCGAGATGCGAAGCGAAAAGATTCCCGGCAACTAGCAGGGGCACCACTCGCCCCGGTTGGAGCACGGTAAAGGGGGCGTGGTCGGGGTGGCATCGCAGCCAAAAAGGAGGGGCGTGCGGACTAAAACGATCGATTTGGACAGAAAAAAAGGCTAGCCGCGAAGCGAGCGGCTCGTGAAGTAACGGCCTTTGTGACAGTAGCTTGCTTTGCGTCTGCTGAATTATTTATTTTTTCCTCTGCCGGCCGTGGATAACTGAAACAGTGGATAACAAATCACTGGATACTGTACTCCCCCCCCCACCAACGTAAGGTGCTGCCATTTGTTACATGCTGTCAAATCAGAACCAACGCGTAGCTTCCTGGCAATTGTTTTTCGCAACGTGTTGTACACCGCTCAGAGTTCCGGAGGGAAAATTGGGCGGTTAACAGGCATAAAAATAAAATAAAATAAATCTCTGGAAATGGGGCTTTCCCCACTGTAGCTTCCATTACAAATGAAACAGGCCCCCCTCCCTTTAGAAAACCACTGAAAACCAAATTGTCCTGGGAGGTCTTTGGCCACCTCTGACACCAAGATGTGTGACCAGTTTACATTTCATATTCTGGATTTGAAGGTCTTATCCTTTTTCATAGCTAGCTGCCTAGATGTCCTAAGCACATCTGGTCTTGCTTGATTTCGGAAGCTAAGCAGGGTTGGCCCTGGTTAGTACTTGGATGGGCGACCACCAGGGAATAGCAGGTGCTGTAGGTGCCTGGAGTAGGAACTGGCAAACCACTCCAGTACTCCTGCCAAGAAAACACCATGGACATGGAGTCATGTAGTCTGTCACGACTGTAACGACACAACACACACACACACACACACACACACTTTTTCATTGGTGGCATCAGGTTATATTTATTTGCTTTTTGATTTCCTGCAATTTGTTTGGTATCAGGATGCAGGTTTTGAGATTTTGGTCAAGGGAAGGGGGCGTCCGTATTATGTAAACCGTTGCGAGTTGGGGCAGTCTGTATGCCGAACGAGTAAGCAACGTCCTCGAGAAATTCTGCCCCGTTCTGACTGAGGACACAAGGTTGTGTGCGGGGGAAACCTGCTCCGAATTGCTTAAAAAGCTCCCATCCAAGCTGGCACATCTAATTACCGAAACGCCCTCCCTGTTCCTTCAAAGAGTGAGCCGCTAATCTATAGAGACAGAAATAGCCAAGTCTTGCCAGCTTGGTGTGTGACACAGTTCAACATTGACGGGTAGCAAAAAATGCTCCCGTTACACCCAGCCAAGAAATGTTCTGTTTTGGACAATGTTGTTCTCCTCGCTGCTTCTTTCTCTTTCAATCTTCATCTTATATTTGGCCCTCATTTTTACTCTGGTCTAGACTTGGCTCCGGCTACCCTAATTCCTTAAGCCTTTTTAAAAAGTGTGTGTGGGGTCACTGCCAGGTTCCCAAGGACAGGAAAATAATTCCTCCTAGAATGTCCTTGAACTTCTAGTTCAGCTTTCTTCCCTTCAGTATTCTCCCCCTGGCTGTGACCGATGAGAGCCAGATTTCATGGGTGCAGAAGAGGTACAACGTGTTGAGGGAGTGGTCATTCTCATGAGGTCATTCTCATTCTCATAAGGTGTACAGTAAGACCCCTGTATCCACTGATTCATTATCCACTGATTCAGTTATCCATGGTTGGCAGAGGAAAAAATAAATAATTCAGCAGCCGTAAAGCAACCTCCTGTCACAAAGAGCAGCGGTAAAGCAAGCTACTGTCATAAAACAGCAGCTGTAAAGCAAGCTACTGTCACAAACAGCAGCTGTAAAGCAAGCTACTGTTGCAAAACAGCAGCTGTAAAGCAAGTTACTATCACAAAACAGCAGTTTTGGGGACATTTTGCGTTCTCTCTTATCCACGGTTTTCATTATCCACAGGAAGGCTTGAAACCAATCCCCAGTGGATACTGGGGTCCTACTCTATTCTGTTCCTGAAGAAGTGGACGTGTTCACAAAAAGTTACATTAAAATACGAAAGTTCGTCTTTAAGGTGCCACATGTTTCATGTCTTTTGTTTTGTTTTTCTTTGATTGTTGCCTGTCATTCTCATGGGGGGGGGCAAATCGAGCTGTTGCAAGAAATCACCAGATTAAATAGAAAATGGTGATGTTTATTTAGGTGGACGTATTGAGCGGTGCCTAAAGTACAGTAGGACCCTTGTATTGCTGGAGAATAGGTCCCAAGCATCACTTCAGATGCCTCCCCCAAGTATTTGTTGTGTCATTACAGTCGTGACCAACTCTTTTTGGCCCCATGCCCATGGAGTTTTCTGGGCAGGAACACTGGCGAGGCTTACCAGTTCCCTACTCCAGGCGTCTACAGCACCTGGAATTCCCTGGTGGTCGCCCATCCAAGTACTAGCCATGCCCGACCCTGCTTAGCTTCCAAGATCAGGCGAGATCGGATGTGTTCAGGGCATCTAGGCAGCTACCTGCCAAATATAGCAAACCTTGTAAAGTGGCACCTTGTATAAAGGAATTAATTAATTCCCATTGAAATTCTGTTAAGCAATGTTTCCTTTGTACAAATTTCCCATAGAAATGCATTGAAAATGGATTAATCCCTAATGACCACCGTTTTTCTGTTGTATGGATTTGCCCCATAGGCGATTTTGTTAAGCGATTTCCCCCATCTCCGGATGTTTTCCCCTTTAAGCGGATTTTCTGTTGAACAAACCGCTTGTTATATGAGGGTCCACTGTACGGTATATTGCATATACTGTTGTGCAGTCTCTGGTACCCTCTAGTGGCCTGCTATGGTAATACACTTTGGAAATACCTATTTCTGGGTGGGGGGTAGAGATGGGCACAACTAGGATTTTTTTTCTGAGTTGTTGTTTTTCGGGACAGGTCCGTTTCGGGTCGTTTCCGTTTTTCGCAAAAATTCGCAAAAAATTGTTGTTTCGTGATGTCGTTTTTTCGTCTGTCGTTAGTACTGGTTTAGGGGGGGTAGCGGGCTCCTGGAGGCACCTCTGTGGGGTGGGTGCCTCCTCTGGCCCGCTATAAAGGGATTGGGAAAGCGGGCTCCTGGAGGCACCCGTGGGTGCCTCCTATCCTCACCCGCTACAAAATAGCATGCATAGCCATTATGGATGCATACCAAGTTGCAAAGAGACTTGCTGTGAGGCACCCCTCTTTGGGGTGCCTTCACTGCATCAGACAGTGAGAGAGAAGAGAGAACGCGGGCTCTCACTTGCTGACTGTGTCTCACTAAGAAGGGAAGCGTACTTGCGTTAGTGCAATGCGAGTACGCAGATCTGGCTTTAGGGTTAGGGTTAGCGCAAGGGCTAGGCTTAGGGTTACAGGTAAGGTTAGGGTGAGTATTGGGGTGCACCTCTGGGTGCCTCTCTGACCCACTTAGAAGGACAGTGTACTGGCGTATGGGTTACGCTTAGGGTTCGGGTTCGGGCTACAGTTAGTGGGCTTTTTATGCCCGATTGGCACATCCCAGAAGTCTCTGTGGTCAACCTGGCCAAGTGGCCATGCGATTGGTGGAATGGCTCCAAAAATTTGCATGGTCCACTCCCATGGCCAGCCCATCATTGCGACTGCGCAGGTGTAAATAAAATAAAATAAAATAAAATAAAATAAAATAAAATAAAATAAAATAAAATAAAATAAAATCAATGGAGAGGAGGACAGGAGACATTTTGTTGCAAGAAAAACCCACTACTACTGTAAAAAAAGCCTGGCAGTTTTAAAATAGCAATTTTCGCATGTTTCTGTGGTGCTTTGGTGTGTTTTGGACCACGACGATACGATTTCAAAAAAAAGATTGCTGTCGCCCGCCCCATTTTGGATCCCCCGCCCGCACCGCATGGCGTCGACGAGGATGCCCCCCCACCAGAGCAGCCCAGGACAGGAGGGGGGGGAAGGCCGGGGACCCCCCCCGAAACCACCCCTCTGGTAGGTGCACTCTCAGGCAGGCAGCCAGGCATATTTCCGCCTGCTTTTTTGCCCGGGGATCGGGGTTTTTAAAACTTTTTTTCTGTGCCACTTGAATGGCGGCGGCGAGCCGGCGAGGCGGCAACGTTGGCGGGACGACATGCCCGCCGGCCGCCACTCCGCCAGAGCAGCCCAGGAAGGACAGGAGGAGAGGGGGGGGAGGCCAGGGACCCCCCCCAAAACCACCCCTCGGTTAGGTGCCCTCACTCAGGCAGGCATATTTTCGCCTGCTTTTTGGCCGGGAATCGGTTTTTTTTTAACTTTTAAAAACTTTTTTTCTGTGCCGCTTGGCATCGTGGGATCGCCGTGATGCCAGGAACGACCACGACAAATCAGACCCAATTATTCTTTAGTCGGTTCGAGTTCGAGTTCTGGTGGAGTAATTCCCGTTACCGTTTCCGTTCCGTAACGGAAACGAGGAACAGAAACGGAAACGGGAATTCCGCCAAGTCATGCCCATGTCTAGTGGGGGGTATTATTTAATCTTTTTAGGCAGCAGATAAGTGAAACCACAGGGGTTGATCTTATGGATATGCCATTCCTACTGTATTCTAAAGCAGTACAGAATAAATAGATGTTTGCTGCCCTATGGATTAGATGTAGGGAAACCACTGTGCTGTAGTGGAGGAGGATGGGCTGGGATTCTGGAGGCCTGGTCAATGTCAGTTCTGATGTTATGAAGAAGTTGATTTTCAGACAGATATACTTTATATGGGTTCCTGCATTGACCAGGAGGTTGGCTTTGCATTTGGGGGGGGGGCTTCAATAGCTCTATGGTTTAGGTCTCTGGCTATGGAGCCAAAGATTGGGAGTTCAATTCCTCACTCAGCCTCCTGGGAGTACAGCCAGCCTGGTTGGACTTGGGCAAGCTGCACAGCCCCAGATCCATACCTGTCAAGTTTTGGATTTGGAAATAAGAGAAATTTTCTGACACCAACTGTGAGCCATCCCCTGGATTCAGGATATTTAAAAAAGTACAGGACATTTCTGGGAAAATAATAATCCGGGAACAGGGCAAGAAAGAAGGATAAAAATGGGAGTTTCCTGGTCAATAAGGGACACTTGACAGGTATGACCCCCAGAAGAAGTTGAAGGGAAAACCACTGCTGAGCACTCATCACCTAGAAAACCCTGAAAAGGGTCTCCATCACTCCAAATTGTCTTGACAGCACACAATGATTAATGTTTCTTCCAGGTAGGACCCTCTTGCTTTCAGATAATTGATGTGTGCAGCTAGCAATTGCGAAAGGAAGGAACCCAAGAACAGAGAGGCAGAGAAGGCTGGACAACACGGCTGCACTTTATGGATTAACTCATCTGATTCACTTCCCGATCCCTGCAGCCAGGGAGGCAGTCCTTTGTCACATCAAGGGCTCGGCCTTTTCCCGCAATTTACAGCAGTAGCCGAACAAAGTGATGGCCCGTTAATCTGATTTGGCTGCAAGCCATTCTAAGCCCAGGGAAAGAGCTTGAAAGTGGGCGAGCGGGCGGGCGTGTGATCTGTTAATTAAGAGGCAGCTGCACTTCCAAGGATGGATGTTTTTCAGCCCGGAGGGGAGGGGGAAAGGAGCAGAACAGGCCAAAGGTTCTTCTGTTGTAGTTTCTACCCAGAACAATGTCATGGCAACTCTGACCCAAGGCAGTTGGCTGCCTGAGGCTCAATGGCCTGGACAGTGTCCTTTATGGGTCTCAGACAGCGATATGGCTGGTATTGAATAAAAAGGATGCCGATTCTAAATTGATCTCCTTGCTGACCGTCTGTATGATTTTGCCTGCATGGATGTAGCAGAACTTTTGAGTCATGGATTGGTCCCTTTAAAAGAGGTTTTTAATGGAGGATACTGTGTCTTTAAAACAACAACCACAACTTCTGGGGTGCTTTTAAGCACTTTTGATCAAGAGGTTCCTTTAATGTGATAACCGCTGCCTCCCCTTCGCCTGGCTCCCTGCACAGAACACTGGCGTGCTCTGAGCAGAGGGGGAAGTGCCAGGGCAGAGAGGCAGATGTGGTGCTACTCTTTGGGAAAGGGAGGATCAAAGAGCAGGTTTTTGAATTTTCCATGGCCATGTGGCCGCAGGAAATCCAAAAGCCTGCTCTACGATCCCTGCTTTCCCGAAGGGTAGCACCCGAAGTATTTGTAACCCGGGGCACCACTCTATTCAGGTTAAATTGCCATATTGGCACTTTGGTAAAAATAAGTGGGTTTTGAATTGCACTTTGGGCACTCGGTTTCTAAAAGGTTTGCCATCACGGCAATAGTATAAGGATATGCCAAGAGAGGCAATGCACGGGTTGTTGTCCATACTGTGGCACTCTAGATTATGATGTACCAATGTGGAAGATGGAAAAATGAAGAAAGCCAACGGAGGTGGGGGGGTATCAACCCATTTTTTTGTGGGGGGGGGGAAGCTACTGCTGAAAACTGGACTTGGGGGAAAGCTTTGGGGATGCCTTATTACCAGAAGAACAAATAAAAGGGTTCTGGGTCAAATCAAGGAACTTGATAAATTTTCCCTAGGAACTGAAATTACCGGTACTAAACAGAGGCTTTCTGGATCACTCCACAGTTGAGCTACAGTTGAGCCAGAGGTCGGGTTAGGATTACAGTTAGGGTTAGAGTTAGGGTTAGGGTTGATTCCCCACTTGTGCATCCTTAATAGCAAGGGTGGAGTCAGCCCTGCTGTTCTAAGAATATGATGGTCGTGGTGGTGTTTAGCATGCACATACCAGGAAGACAAGACTCTCCAGTAAAGGCAATAATGGTAGGAGATGTGGAAGACTGGAACAGAGGAAAATGTAACATGAGATTGTTGTTATTCAGTTGTTCAGTCATGTCCGACTCTTTGTGACCCCATGGACCAGAGCTCGCCAGGCCCTCCTGTCTTCCACTGCCTCCCGGAGTTTGGTCAGGTCCATGCTGGTTTGCATCAATAACACCATCCAAACATCTCATTCTCTGCTGTCCCCTTTTCCTTTTGCGTTCAATCTTTCCCAACATCAGGGACTTTTCCAAGGACTCCACTCTCCTCATGCGGTGGCCAAAGTACTGGAGCCTCCGCTTCAAAATCTGTCCTTCCGGTGAATATTCACAGTTGCTTCCTTTCAGGATGGATAGGTTTGATCTCCTTGAAGTCCAGGGGACTCTCAAGACTGAGAGGGAAATGTAGGGTGCTGCATTTAGGTAAAAAGAATGAATTGCACAGATATAGGATGGGAGACACCTGGCTGGGAGTCTTGGTGGACCACAAATTGAACATGAGTCAGCAATGTGATGCAGCAGCCAGGAAAGCCAATGCGATTCTTGGTTCCATCAACAGAAGCATAGTGTCTAGATCAAGGGAAGTGGTAGTGCCACTCTATTCTGCTCTGGTCAGACCCCACCTGGAGTCCTGTGTCCAGTTCTGTGCGCCCTGATGGTTGGAGCTGTTTGGCACTGGAATATGCTGCCACAAAGGAGGGTGGTGGAGTCTCCTCCTTTGGAGGTTTTAAACCAGAGGCTGGATGGCCATCTGTCAGAAATATTGTGATGGGGGTTCCTGCATGGCAGGGGGTTGGATTGGATGGCCCTTGAGGTCTCTTCCAACTCTATGATTCTATGATTTTGTGATTCAATAAAGGACGCCATGGCCATGAAGCTACAAGATTTGAACTGGGCTGTTAATTTCAGAGAGTCTTTTGGAGGTCATTAATGTCTAAGTTTGCCATAGGGCGGGAGGGACTTGACAGCACATAACAATGACAACAACAAAACCCCATCTTTTAAGAGGAGCTGAGGTTGGGACTTACTGACTTTGCCTCCTGAGGCCTACGGCTTTGAGAAGCAGAGACACCATAAAAAGCAATATAGCTTCTCAAATCAAGAAGTTGACTTGGATAATATCATTTTTCTTCTAATGGAAAGTTAATTTAAAAGTTATAGTTGTTTATTAGCTAGACAGGTAGAAGATGAGATAATAAAAGAATGTACCATAAGATGGGCATAGGATCTAAAGTCAGAAATTCAGTTGGTTGAATGGGAAAATTATGGAAAGTTAATATTAAAATTACAGTCAACAACATTTAAAGAAAATCTTTATAAAATGTTCTATAGGTGGATAAGCTGGCTAAAATGTATAAAATATCCGATGTTTTTTGGCAATGTAACAAAGGGCAGGGTCTTTTCTCCATATGTGGTGGGTGTGTAAGAGGGCTAAAAATACTGCTGTATGGTACAAAAAATGGACCCTTGTATAACAAACATCTTGTATAACATAAAATTTGTACAACATAAAATATTCCGGAAATAGGGGAAATTTGCTTAACAGAATCACCTATGGGGAAAATCCATACAACATAAAATTGGATTACTCCGTTTTCAATGCATTCTTATGGGAAATTTGTATAAAGGAAAATTTGCTTAAAATAATTTCATTTGGAATGAATTAATTCCTTTATACAAGGTACCACTGTACTGTTAGGACCTGTAGGAAGACAAGATATATATTTGCTCATTAATATTAAAAAGGTAAAGGTTCCCCCTGTATATGCATGCTAGTTGTGTCCGACTCTAGGGGTGGTGCTCATCTCCGTATTCAAGCCGGAAGAGCCAGTGCTGTGCAGGTCCATGGCCATGTGGCCGGCATGGCTGCAAGGAAACACTGTTTATTTATTTTATTTATTTATTTAACTTATATACCGCATCATCGAGCAGAATGGCTACTCTGGGCAGTTAACCTTCCTGCTTTTTATGGCGGTACCTATTTATCTACTTGCATTTACATGCTTTCGAACTGCTAGGTTGGCAGGAGCTGGGGTTATCAGCGGGAGCTTGCTCCGCTGCGTGGCACCTGGGATTCGAACCGCCGAGCTGCCAACTTTGTAGTCTACAGTTTCGGTGCCTTAGTCCACTGAGCCACCACACCCCTATTCATTAATATTATAAGTGTAAAAATTGCTTGAAAACAGAGTAGCTAGCTCAGCAGCCTCTCATCCCCTGAAATTAGAGGGCTAAATCCTGAGACCCAGAGAAGAAACTCTGGATCCTGGAATCTCAGAGCCATAATCTGAGATATGGTCACCCAACGCAGCAATGTCACAATTTCTTATATGACTTTTATCAAGCCATCCAAAAGGTTAGGACCAGCCCTTCCATTAGGTAGAATAAAGTCTCATCCTGCTGATTTTGAGTGTTCCCCAAAAGGTGGCAAACAGCTGGTTATTAAGTTTGTGAAGATTCTCTGTCATCCAGGTGAGTTTATCTGGAAGTTGAGTCATGGCGATTGGACTTCTTTTCTTGAGAGACTGAAACGTTTCGCTGCTCATCCAAACAGCTTTGTCAGTCTGAGGAAAGCCAGTTGCGAGTCCTCCATTTTATACTTCACTTTGACCTCTTGTCACCCTTGTCTGAAATAGGCTCATAAGATGAACAATGGCCTGAATAGGCTCGTTAGGTATATAACAGTCTCAATAGGCTCATTAGGTGGACAATGGCCTAAAAGGTACTCAAACCCAAAAAGTATGGGTCATTAGCTATGGCCTTAGATTTGGAGACATGAAGTATTTTTATTTGTCTGGGGATTGTTGAAATCACTGCCTGGTAAGTAGCAGATAGACTGTGCCTGAGCTCCCACCACCACCACCACCAGTTCTGTTCATCTTATGAGCCTATTTCAGACCAGGGTGACAGAAGGTCAAAATGAACTATAAAATGGAGGACTTGCCACTAGCTTTCCTCGGACTGACAAAGCGGTTTGGATCAGCAGTGAAAAGTTTCAGTCTCTCAAGAAAAGAAGTCCAGTTGCCATGACTCAACTTCCAGATCAGCTGGTTATTAAATTTGCTATTTCTTTTTTACCATTGCAGACACTAAGAGCTGTTTCTGGGATTCTTTTGCCTCACATGACACATTACTTTTCCTGAATTGGAATATAATGCACTGTTATTTGAATGATTTAAGGGGATTTGCTGCTTCCTCTCAGGCAACAAAATATTTTGGACAACATGGAGCCCCTAAAATGGATGGGGATAAGTTGAACAACCCACCCTCAGAAATAATTAAGATAGGTGATGCTCCCCCTCTATAAATTGGATAAAGAACTCTCTCTCTCTAGTACAGATTAATAATTTTTGTCAACTGCTAAAACCTAATGGGCAGTTTCAATACCTGTGCTTAACTCTGTCTAACTCCCTGTTCTTAACTTCAATATGTCTCAAATGTTCTGGACTGTATATTGTCTCTCATTATTCTAAGCCACCTTGGGTCCTTTTCCAAGGAGAAAGGTGGGGTAAAATGTTCAAAATAAATAAATAGTTGAGATGAAGAGTCTCCCTGAGCAGGTGCCAAGTGCAATTCCGTCCTGACTGAGAAAGAATCACAGATTCCTTTCTCTTACCCCAAAGAGGTGTCAGAGTGCTTGAATGTGTGGTTTTGTTTGTTTGTTTTAGTTTATGTATAATAATAATAATAATAATAATAATAATAATAATAATAATAATAATAATAATAATAATAATAATAATAA
>JAHTLZ010000019.1:12132196-12175940 GCA_023846285.1 Phrynocephalus versicolor
CTGCATCCAGGGCGCTGTTACCTGCAGTGGTGCTTCCTGCTGACAAGCCAGAACACGCTGTCGCAGCCGTAGCAGTGGGCAGCCAGGTGATCGGGAAGCCACCGTGTCACCTAAAGGGCAAAAGAAGACAAGAGAGTCCTTTGAAATACAACGTCACGGCAGAAGTTTTAAAAGATGAAAACAGCACCAAAGGAAGGAAGGAAGGAAGAAGAAAAAATGTCTCTGATTTACAGTGGAGAATCTGCAGGGTTTTTTTATTCTTTTTTTCCTCCCCATTTCGGGGTCAAAGAGCAGAGAGAACCAGCTCTTCTTGCAGAACAATCCCAACGCCAGAGGATCAAAAACCACAGAGCAAGTCCCAAACTCCTTGGGGGTCACAGAGCCAAAGAGATCAACACTGCCCATGTTAGTCCAGGAAAGGTGGGGGCTCTTTGGCACAGGGGCAGATTTTTGCAAGTATGAGAGGCAACCGGGGGAACCGGGCAGGTTGGGTCGGCAGGGTTGACAGAGGCCCGTGTTAGAACCGAAGGGATGTTATAGCAGAGTTTCATCATTAGTATCAGGTGCTGGTGGAAGGAAAGGAAGGCCACGAGGGTTGTTTTGCTTTTTGCCTGTACCTCTGTGTCCTGTTTATCCACCTGCTCCCAGCTGGCTTCAGAGAAAATCTCTGTGCTGCAGCGAGACAAACAGTTCTGATCCAGATTGCTTTCCGAGTCAGGTATTGAAGTCTGTTGGCAAACAAACACAGCTGAACACAGCCTACTTCCAAGACGGCACAGGGTTTAGACAGCTGAGAACAGGGAATCTTATCTACCCCTCCTGTTTCGAGAGACCAGATTCTAAGGCGGGGCAAGCCGAGGGAAGTCCACTTCTAGGCCTGAAATCCTATTGGCAGAGCTGCCTACTCTAAATGCTAGCGTCTTGAATTAAATCTGGACGTTCTCATCCCCACCACTGCCACTCAAGAGTCCGAGATTTCTTAGGAATCCCTTTTGATCTAGGGAAGCGAGGAGAGAACCTTTAATGTGGGGCTAGGACCATCAGTGGTGATTACAAAATAATAATAATTAAAGACTGTCCTACTAATGAGGCTCCCAAAGCCTTCTCCAGGCCAAAAGAAAAACCCAGAACTTGAAGGAAGTAGGCCATTTTAAATAAAATAAAACAAATCATTGCCTGCTGGTGACACTATTAGCATTTATAGGATGGAGCTCTGCCAACAGGATTCCATCAGATAATATCTCACAAATTCTGAAAAACTGAAGTGCTGCAGCGGAGGCCAAAACCAAAATGTGCAGAGGCATTTTTAGCAAGCAAAGGCAGTTGTCTATAACGGAAATATTATCAAGACCTGAATATTTTTACAATGCCTCATGTGTCTAAACTAAACAACGACCTGCTGATATATTGTGTAACTTAACACAGTGGGCACCTGAGAGACGGAATGTGAGAGAGGACAGAGGAACATCTCCTGCGATGCTCTGCATAGGGCCGCAGTAATCTCTGGAACCCATACAGAGATCTCCCCCACCCCCACCCCCACCCCAGTTCCTTTTGACAAACGGGACACTCTAGAAGTGCTAAAGAGCCTCAAATATGAATTTTATGCGCTAATGAATGACTGCATTATGGGGCATGGGAGGTTACGGTGTAGAGGTGACGAGGCATACCGCACAAGGGAAGAGGGTGAACAAAATGTCCCTTTACTATCTGTAGCACACTTGGCTTCCTTTTGGATTCAGAATTTGAAGGAGGGGGCGTGACATTCTGGGGGGGGCAGCAGAAGAGGGAGATGTGATCCTCCAGACGTTGCAGCACCTGAACTCCGGTCAGCCCTAGCCGTTATAAACAACAGGAAGGCAGCCACTGAGGGGTAGCCCAGCATTTCTGAAAGGCTGTGTGTCCCAAATGAATCCTGCTTTTACTAATCTGGGGGAGCGGCAGAAGAGTGATGTTGGTACCGTAGCACCGGCCGGCAGACACCCCCTATTGAGTGAAAATGTGGAGGCATTAATGGACAAGAGCATGTAGATGCCCTGTTCCCGTTCCCCGCTCTGTGAGCTGAGCATGGGTGCCAGAAGCAAGATACACGCAGCTCGGTCCTGACAGTTTCATCCGATACTCCTGCTTATCACTCGCCACTGAGAAGCCCTTCTACAGCCCTGTGAGACCTTCACGCTGAAGCAACACTGTGGGAACTGCTCCACGGAGGAGATACAGAGGAAAGAACATCTCTTGTTACCTGCAAATAACTGCATTTGTTTGGTTTCCAAAGCTCAGCAAAGTCAGGCCAGAGGATACCAGGGATCACCAGGTACAAATGGGAAGTCATTTTGCCTAGAAAGCCTCTGGTCATCTGAGATACAGTTCTGGGCTAAAAGGACAAATTTGAACAACACAAGGCAGCTTCCCATCTTCCAATATTTTACGGGTCCTTGAAGAAACCTCAGTATAACATTCTCCTCTGCCAGGTGGGGCACTTTTAGACGTAGGGGAGGTGCGTCACTGTGTGTCTCAGTCTCCAGACTGAGAGATCTTTAAAATAGCTCCACACCGCACAAGCATCTTTAAACAGCTGTTGAGCCAAACGTGACCGCATCCAGCTACGCGTTGACCCAGGGCCACGCTGTCCTCACTGAGAGCACAGAGAAATGGTGGAAAATAAACACAAACCAATACATTTCTCTGTGAAAACCAGAGACTTGGCAGGCAGGCGCTTTGCCTCAAGTTCATAAGATTCAGTGTTCAGAAAGCTAAGGATGCAACACCACGTTGTCCCAGGCCAGGGACAACCACAAAGCACCCCGATGGACCAGGAAGCCCTTATTCTTGCACCACGAACGGCACCCTGCCTCTGTCTGTGCCGGGGACACTTTGCTGGTTCCCTTCCACATCGCCTGAACCAACAGAAAGGGGTTACTGGATAGCAAACACTCCCATTTCCAAAGCATCTCCTGGTCTGCTCAGCAAGGACCAGTGGCAAATACCCTGTGACACATACAAAACACTGTCCAAAATTCCCAGCCAGATGTCCAGGACAGATTGGAGAGCACCAGACTGGAGAAAATCTCCCTAAACCATGTTCAAAAATCACCATTCCCTTTAAACAAAAGCATAGAATCAGACAGCCTTGTTGCTAGCTAAATATATGCTGCCCAGCTCTGAATAGTTAAAAAGCATACAGTGGTACCTCCATTCCGCATGCATGCTCTGAAGTCGAACAACTCGTAAGTAGAACAGCCCTATCTAAAAAGCAATAAATAAATATATAAATAGAAAAAAATAAAAGCACACCACATCTAAAATTTTGTAAGGCAGCATTTAAAATGCCAATGGCTTTTCACTTTTAAGTCAAACTGCTCTTAAGCCGAGCCACTCGTAAGTAGAGGTACCACTGCACATGTTTTCCAAGAGTGCTCCACTTCTAGTACACATACATCCAAACAAACAATATCTGAGCAATGTCCCCTCTACTTTCTGCTAGCAGTGGGCAGCAGCCCTGCCCCATACGCGGAGGGGGCTGCAAACGGAAGCAAATGCCCTGCCAGACAGGCTTGGCTGTGTCCGACCCAAGTGGAGCTGCATGGGGGTGCAGATCAGAGGGAATGATGTCTCCGAGGCAAGGGTCATAGTAAAGCTGCTGGGCCAGAAAATGGAAGGCGAGGTCTCCAAGCCAAAGAGAGAAGAATAACACCCCCCCACACACACACACTTACAGGTGTTAAAGAGACAATAACGATGTTGGTGGGCATGCTAGCAAAAAACCAGACGTCCCAACGTCCACAGAAGACAGGCCTCGTCTGGTTCTGCCATGACAATGCTCTCTCATTAGAAACGTTTCTCCAAGAATCAGGACCGTTTGCGCCTAGCTCCCTGCTTGCCTCGCTTAACAGCCCCCACCTGTGGCGCTGCAACCCTTGTGGGTGGCGATCACAGCAGAACGGGGCAGAGATCTGGCCCAAGGTCAGCCAGGGGCCGAGCCCTGCTAAAGAATCCCTGCAGAACTGATGTGTCACATAAGGATCTACTTTTGGACGGCATCCTTTCTCTGTCCCAGGACACAACACAAGGCCATTCACAATTTGTTCAAAACTGGCTACAAGTAAAAGTGCTACGGGTCATATATTACAACACATTTAAGCAAGTGATTCTTAATTGGGCTTTGCATCTAATGGATATAAGATCACAGGCATAGAAAACACCCACCCACCCACTGCCTCTTCTCCTAAAGCATCAAGAGCCTGACAGACAGCGACTCCTCTATTTGCTGCCTGACGCGAGAGATTCTCTGCCAGAAGAACACACAGGACATCAGTTGTGAGCCAAGTGGCACCTGTTTGGGGTTTTTGGCCCCCGCCTCCCGACTCTGCCGACAAGGACTCTGATACCCACATGCGTGCAAGTGGTGCGGTTTTCTCTGTGGGCTTATTTGCCAAGCTGGTAGGGAGGAGGCACTTCCTTTGCGACGCTTATCATAGAATCATAGAATCATAGAATCATAGAGTTGGAAGAGACCTCAAGGGCCATCCAGTCCAACCCCCTGCCATGCAGGAACCCCCATCACAATATTTCTGACAGATGGCCATCCAGCCTCTGCTTAAAAACCTCCAAAGAAGGAGACTCAACCACCCTCTGCGGCAGCATATTCCACTGCCGAATAGCTCTAACTGTCCTGAAGTTCTTCCTAATGTTCAAATGGAATCTCTTTTCCTGTAGTTTGAAACCATTGCCCCGAGTCTTAGTCTCTGAAGCCATGGAAAACAAACCTGTTCCCTCTTCAATATGACATCCTTTCAAATATTTAAACATAGCTATCATATCCCCTCTCAGTCTTCTTTTAGAGAGGCTAAACATTCCCAGTTCCCTAAGCCGTTCCTCATAAGACATTTCCTCCAGACCCTCAACCATCCTGGTAGCCCTCCTCTGCACCCGCTCGAGGTTGTCAACATCCTTTTTAAATTGAGGCGCACAGAACTGGACACAGTACTCCAGGTGGGGTCTGACAAGAGCAGAATAGAGTGGTACTATCACTTCCCTTGATCTAGACACTATGGTTCTGTTGATACAACCAAGAATCGAATTGGCTTTCCTGGCTGCCGCATCACACTGCTGACTCATGTTCAATTTGTGGTCCACCAAGACTCCCAGATCCCTTTCACAGGTACTGTCCTCCAGCCAAGTATCCCCCATCTTATATTTGTGCAATTTATTTTTTTTACCTAAATGTAGTACCCTACATTTCCCTCTGTTGAAATCCATTTCGTTAGCTTTGGCCCAGCACTCTAGTCTGTCAAGGTCTTTTTGGATTTTCATCCTATCCTCTAGGGAATTTGCAGCCCCTCCCAATTTGGTATCATCTGCAAATTTAATTAGCATACTCTCTATTCCCTCCTCCAAGTTGTTAATAAAGATATTGAACAGCATTGGGCCCAGAACAGAACCCTGGGGCACCCCACTGGTCACGTCTCTCCAAGCTGAAGAGAGGCCATTTATGATCACCCTTTGGGTGCGATCAGTCAGCCAATTACAAATCCACCTAACAGTAGCACTATCTATCCCACTTTCTACTAACTTCTTAGCAAGAATACCATGGGGAAACTTATCAAAGGCCTTACTAAAGTCCAGATAAACAATATCCACAGCATTCCCCTCATCCACTAGGCCTATAATTCTATCAAAGAAAGAGATCAAATTAGTCTGGCATGACTTGTTTTTAAGAAACCCGTGTTGACTTCTTGTAATGACAGCATTGTTTGTTAAATATTTGCAGACTGCCTGTTTAATAATCTTCTCTAGGATCTTTCCAGGAATTGAAGTCAAGCTGACTGGGCGGTAATTATTTGGGTCCTCTTTCTTTCCCTTTTTGAAGATGGGGACAACATTAGCCCTCCCGACACCCTCTTTCTCGCTCCCACACTTACCACTTCGTCCCCGTAATCCCCATTGAAGTGGAGGGAGCTGTTCAGGTACTGGCTCTCCAAGCGGCTCCTCAGCTCCTGCACCTGCTTCTTCAACGTCTCCACCTCCTGCTGGTGCCCGCTTTCGATCTGGCGGAGGCGCTGCTGAATGACGTCAGCGTAAACTGGCATGCCGTCATCATCCAAGCCGTTACTTCACCAAGTATATTGATTCGAACCTATCTTGCCTCCGGTTTGAATTCGGTGGCGATCATGTGACTTCTATCCGTTTCCACCCCTCTTCCTCTGTACTCACGGGCAGCCTGTATGGCTGCGATCAGAAAGTAACCTCACATTCTCCCTTCGCATTGAAATGCTACAAAAGAACGCCTGTAGTTTCGAAAAACAACCAGCGGGGTAAACGGGACACGAATGAAATAGGAAAGCATAGGTGTTAGCAGCAGTGGGAAGCACTGGGAAAGACCTGAGAGAGCATGGGGGCATGATAGAGAATTATGACATCACCAATGGCATCATTGGCAGCCCCGCTGCCGCCGCCGCCGCTACTCAAGCGAGGGAGTCCCCTGCTAAACTTTTGTGTTTGATGCCGAGGCAGGGGGGGCGGGGCGGGACGAGGGGAGGGCGAAGGAAGGAAGGGCGGGAGGGAAGGGAGGTGACGAGCAGTGAGCGAGCGGGGCCGCACGTCCCTTTGGGTGCGAATCGCGATGCGCATTGAGCTGATTCCCAACCCCCCGAATGGGAATCACTCGCCCCGGCTGGAGCTCAGTTAAGGGGGAGTGGTCGAGGCGACACCGCAGCTAGATCGCGGGGACGTGCGGTTCCGTTCTGTCGCTTCGCACCGAGAATGAACCTTGCCGCACAGCGAGAGGTTCGTGAAGTAACGGCCCAAGTGACTTCAGGCCGGCTGGTCTGGGCTGTTGGCTGCTGGCTGCCGCCCCGGAATGGCCTGAACCCACTTGTGGTGTAAGTTCCTTAGATGGAACGGGGCAGAACTACAGCTAGTAACCGCAGAGACCTGCCGGCTGAGGGGGGGGGGCTTGGCCCTCCCGCCCTCTCCATTCAGACCATGCCCGTGAGGCGAAGGGTGTTTTCGCTCAACGCCTTGTCCCTTTCGGGCTGCTTTTCAACAGGCCTATACTTGAGTCAATAATTTTTCCCAGGTTTGGGGGTTTAAATTAGGGGCCCTGGCTTATACTCGGGTCGAGTTATACTCGAGTATATATGGTAATTGAAATAGGTAATTATCATATATATTTAAATCAGTTAATTATGAAGGCATTAAACTGCGCAGAAATGGGCAAGATCTCAGCATTACTGAAGCCAGATGAAGATTACAGTGGTACCTTGTATAACAGACAGCTTGTATAACATAAAATTTGTACAACATAAAAAATTCCGGAGATAGGGTAAATTTGCTTAACATAATTGCCTATGGGGAAAATCCATACAACATAAAAATGGGATTACTCTGCTTTCAATGCATTCCTATGGGAATTCGTATAAAGGAAAATTTGCTTAACATAATTTCATTTGGAACGAATTAATTCCTTTATACAAGGTACCACTGTACAAAGATTTTGAAGAAAGAGGGCATGATTTTTACAAATTTTTAGACCAATTTTATAAGTAATAATAATAATAATAATAATACCTTTATTGTCAATGTACAACATGTGCACAATGAAATTACCTGAGTCTCCCATGCCCACCCCCACCACCATCCCGCCCCCATCTCACTGGCAATCACTCAGTCTTATTGCACCCTGTGTACTTGACACAGAATGCGCCAGCCCACAGGTCAGTTCTTCTATACTTGTCCTGGGATTATTTCCCATTCAGCAGTCTGACAGCCCATGGATAAAAACTGTTCTTCAGTCTGTTGGTACGGCAGGCTATACTACGATATCTTCTGCCTGATGGTAACAAGGTAAAGAAGTGCTGACCGGGGTGTGAGTCATCCTTAAGAATTTTTCCAACCCTCCTGAGGCAACGATCCCTAGCGATGTCGTCCAGTGCACTCAGGGGACAGCCCGTGATATACTGAGCTGTGCTTACCACCCTCTGTAGTGTCTTCCTGTCAGCAGCTGTCAATCCAGCATACCAAACGGTAATGCAATATGTGAGGATGCTTTCAACTGTGGACTGGTAGAAGGAGATAATCAGTTGTTGCTTCACTTTGTTCTTACGCAAGACCCTAAGGAAATGCAGTCTCTGCTGGGCCTTCCTGACTAAGTTCCCTGTTTAGCTTATGAGTAATTGAAATATATAGCTATGATGGGATGCAAATTTTGTTTGAGAAGATTAGAATCGTTCCATTTTTTCCTTTTTGCTTTATAACTTTTTTGTTTGAAAACAATAAATAAATTGCAGAGAGAGAGAGAGAGAGAGAGAGAAGTGGGGACACCAGCATCAAGAAGTGGGGTGAGGTGGGGACGAAGCAGTGTTGGCTGGGGAAGGGCTTGGGCTGCTTTTGGTGATCAAAGCCTTCATTTCTTTGTGGTTAAAGAGGCCTTGGGGCCCCTTCTGTTTTGGGATCAGCACAGATCAAAGGCTGCCCTCTGGGGCCTCCGTGATGTTTATTAATTAAACCGAGGAAATAAAACGGAGCACTAATTGCCAGCTGGGAGCAGGAGAGGTGGCGAGGGGGAGGAAGCAAAATTAAGTGGAGGGCCTTGACTGGAGAAATTCTGGGGGCATGTGCGGAACTTGCTATATGACAGAAGCAGGTGGTGTAGCGCTTCAGGTGCCGCTGGACTGGGACACCCATCAGCCTTACCGGCAAAAGTCATTGTGAGGGACGAGGGATGTTGTTCTCCCGCCACATCTGGAGAGATGCTCCTTTGCTGTATGTAATGAAAAGCAGCAGAGAAAGCAAAGTGTTCTGCTTATATACCGCCCCATACCACTTTAAGTAGTCTCTGGGCGGTTTACAATTTTAATTACAGTGTGCAGGCTACACATTGAGGTCTCTACCCAGATTCAGCTAACCCACGAGGCTCAGCTGAGAGTTAATACTGACACTCGG
Organism: Phrynocephalus versicolor; assembly: GCA_023846285.1. Classification (NCBI taxonomy): domain Eukaryota; kingdom Metazoa; phylum Chordata; class Lepidosauria; order Squamata; family Agamidae; genus Phrynocephalus; species Phrynocephalus versicolor. Next base: position 12,141,140 of record JAHTLZ010000019.1, read on the forward strand.
AGATGTTAGTCCCTTCTCTGAAATCACACCATACTAAGTTCTTTTTATGACTCCCAGCCTTGCTTGTGAGGTATAAACACTCTTAAATTAAGGAATCAGGTACGTAGGCAACTTCATAGCTTTTAAAAAGCTTTATTCTGTCACAGAGATTTTTGCAGTAATATTAACTACCTTGAAAATAATAAAATTGGAACCCGATCCTGTTTACATGTTATTATTCCAAAACCTAAGAGGCAAAGAGCCTCTGCCTATTTGTAACATCACATCTTGAAAAGTCCAAGCAAAGGAATTAGCTAGCCATGAAGAACGGTGCTCTCTCTTCCTTCTCTCTTCCTTCTACATCACTCAGATAGTCCATGGCCTGGGAAAAACTATCACATGGTATTTCAAAGCCAATCAGAGCATACCCGCTGGTTCTGTGCTGCTCCGTTTTCATATTTCCAAAGACAGAAAATCTACAACAGAAGTCAGGAGAGTACTCAGAAAAACAGTTTCATTTTAAACTTAGGAAAAAACGACCTTTCCTTTGAATACAATACACTGTACATCACAGATGGACTCCATGGATCGGGATGTGCAGAGCCTAGGAGAGGGATGGCGAATCTATGGCACGCGTGCCAAAGGTGGCACGTGGAGAGCTTTCGCCTGGCACGCAACATGCCCCCTTCCTTCCGGATGAGCATCAGGGTGGGGGGGTGGGGGGTTTAAATAAAGATTTCATCCGGCCCGCAGGAAGCTTTTTAACCTGAGGCAGCCGAGAGTGTCGGCGCCGGCTTTTTTTCTCCCGCTACTCGCTGCCGACCCCGCCTCCGCCGCCATCACCGCCGCCATCCCTGCCCACTGCCACCCACCACCGCCGATGACCCTGACCCCGCTGCCCTGTTGCCCTTGCTCCCCTCGCCCACACCCCTGCCCCCTGCCGCCGATTCCCCCCTGCCGCCGATCCTGATCCTAAGCAATGGTACAAAGAAGATACAGGAGAACCTGGGAAAGTTTCCAAGAAAGTTTCGAACACAGGATACAATGTGCAGAAGAGATCAACAACGGCTGACATTATTTACAATATTGCCATACAAACAGACTACATTGCTGAACAACAGTATAAACGACGATTGTTCTACCTGGGATGATGGGCTTAGACAGAGGATGAATAAGGGGGAGATTGGGTGTAAGGAAGTGGCCTGGGGGAGTCCAGATGTGTGTGCAAAGGATTTCCTTAAACCATTTGTTACACAAAGGAATGATACCTGTTTACAGAATGCAAGATCCAGACAAAGGGTTTTGTAAGCAGGAGATATTGTCTAGATGCCCTTAGGGCATGGCTAGCACACAGGCCAACTGATAAGTTGGAGGTATTGATCTTTTATCAGTGAGGTGCAAACCGGACAATTCCCTCCCCCTGCTGGTGAATGAGTCATCATTTTAACAGGGCTGAGGTATTGTTTCCAATGGTGGATTTTCCAGGCAGTAGTAAAGCTATCTTGTGAATTTTGGGTTTGATTTCTGATGCCTTGCCTGGCTGTTATGTTACCACACTCTTTCCACCTGGATTCTGTGCAGCCGGACCCTTCAGTCCACCAAGGGCCTTTTCACACGACCCCTAAGATCCGCTGGCCACTTAAATTCGGACCAGGGATCTTGGGGGTTTGTTGCTCTTCCTGCGTCCCCACCCCTCCACACTTCCTTGCTCCTGTCTGCGTGAGGGGAGGGAGAGAAAAAAAGAAAGGGAAAAATGCAGGCTCACCTCCGAAGCCACCTGGTAGCCCGGTCATCGTCCTGATTCCTTCTCTTCCTTCTCTTAAAGGAAACAAACAGAAGCCGGGCACTTACCAGATTATATCCGGATCTGGGGATTTTCACCCTCCAACAGCAGGTACATGAAAAGTGCACTGGGACGCGCTTAGGTGGGCGTGGTCGCACTTAATTTCCTGCCAACTCCAGAGCTGGTGGGGAAACAATTGGAAGCTCCGGAGCTGGCAGCCATTTGTGGCGGAGTTTAGGGGTCATGTACAAGTTGCCCAAATTAAGTTTCCCCAGTTCTATGCCCATCTGTGAGCCTCTACCCCGCGATCCCTGGCTGGATGTCCTCTACCTCTTCCAGTGCCATACCTCTGCCTGGGGACACTACGTTTTATCCTCAGCTGAGGCCAAGAGCAATGTTGTCAAAACATAATGCAGACGAGGGTCTGGTCTCTTGTTTTCCTCTCCCTCCTGGGGTGCCGGTGGCCTGCAGCCACGAGCTCACGTCTCTCCTTTTTGAATAGAAAGGCATTTGGATGCAAGAACGGGCTGTTCCATGTCTGCTGGACTGCCAAAGAACGGAGGCAGGACGTGAGAGTACATGTGTGCGTTGCAGAGAATACAAGAGCGTTGCTGAATCTATTAAAAAAACAAAACAAAACGGGGCTACCTGCCAGTCATGGCTGCTCTGTTCTTATTTTTAATGATCTCATCCCAGTGCTTAACAGCCTCCCTCTGAGCTAAAGTGTTGAGGGCAAAACCACAAGTCACAGCCAGGGTGCAGGGTGACCCACAGAGGAACAGAAAGAGGGGCAAGAGAGTGTGCGGGCGTGCGGGCCAAAAGGCCCACCTTGTTCTTCATGCAGGACTGGTTTCAGCACCCAGGGTGGGGTGGGGATCTGGGCAAGGGCTTGCTGGTGGTGGCTCCTTTTTCCTTTGGTCTAAACTCTAAAAGGCTTGCCTGCTCCACCTGCTGGCAGCAACTGTTAGCAGCGGCCCAGAGCTTTTTGTTTATCAGAATCAATGTGGTTTGTCTGTGAAGATTCTCAGTCCTCCAGGTGAGCTTATCTGGAAGTTGAATCATGGTAACTGGACTCAGTCTCTCAAGAAAAGATGTCCATTTGCCATGACTCAACTTCCGGGGGGGGGGGGGAATCCATGCACTACGGCCCCCAAAGTCTGCAGGGATCCCACCAGCTTAACTGAAACTAATGGTGTCTTGAATCCCTTCCAGTTGAGAAATGATGCCTTCTCTTCAACATGAGGAAGATGGAGAAGACAGACAGGCAGGGCTGAGCCTTCTGGGAATGCCTCGGCATTATGGGCCTGGAAGTTTACTGTAGTGTAGCCCAGGAGACTACGAGACCCAGGACGCCTTGCAGTTTCCATAGAACCTAGCTCTACTTCCTTTGCTTTTGCTATGTTGGAGAGTCACCATTATTTTTCAGCTGAAAGTGCTTACAGATACACAAAAGAGCTGGGGAGGTACTTTTTTTTTAACTTGATGGAGATTTAACCACAAGATCAGTATCCACTGATTCATTTATCCACAGTCTGAAAGCAATAAAAATATTAAAAGAAAAATCCTAGAAAAATATATTTCTAAAGATGATGTTACCAGAACTGGCCATTAGAGGGAGACAAAGGCCATGTTAAGCATACAGTTTAGAGATGGGCACAAAATAAATTTTTTTCATTTCATTAGTCATTATTCATTTCATTACGTAACAAAACGAATAACGAACCTAGGAGTAAAATACAAACAAAACAAAACGAACCAGGAAATATTGATCCGTTACATTTTGTTTCGTTAATGGCGGCGCACGAAGAAATGAGCTGTTTTTAAACACTTAAAATGGATGAGAAACATTTGAAAAATATCATAATATTTTTTTATGCCTGATTATAGCTATTAGGTTGATGCCAGTGATTTAAAACATCTAAAATGTGTTTTTAAAGAGATGGGTTTTCTTTAAGAGGACAAAATGCCTGCTGCAATCTGTGCAGAATGGCATTTTTAGGATATTAAAACATCCTGAATATACTTAAAAACCAAGCAAAAATGTTTTTTCTGCCTGATAATACCTAGCGGGGGGGGGTGAGGAGTGCTTAAAATGTGTGTTTTCTCAGATCGCTTTTTTTTAAGGGGACAAAATGGCTACCGCATACTTTTGTTAAGTTAATCTGTGCAGAATGGCATTTTTAAGGTATTAAAAGATCCTGAAATACTTAAAAATTATGATTATGATTATGATTATGATTATGATTATGATTATGATTATGATTATGATTATGATTATGATTATTATTATTATTATTATTATTATTAAATAGAATAGAGTTTTATTGTCATTATGCATATGCAAGATATGCACAACGAAATTAGAGTGCTGTTCCACTACACACTCTAAGCATACAAGACACATAAAACACATAAAACATATAAAACACCATACAAAATATTAAAAACTCTTTAAATTGCTTACAAAATTTAAAACACTACTTAAAAACTGATTAAGATAGTGCTAAAACTGTCACATTTAACTTGGATACCGCTCTGTGATAAAAACTGTTCTTTAGTCTATTTGTCCTTGACCTAAGAGTCCTGTATCTCCTGCCAGACGGCAACAGTTCAAAAAATTGGTGGCCAGGATGCGAAGGGTCTCTCAAAATTCTAGATGTCTTCCTTGAGCATCTGGAGTTGTATAATTCTTCCAAAGGAGAAAGAGGACAGCCCACTATCCTCTCAGCAGTGTTTATGACCCTCTGGAGTGCCCTTCTATCTGCCACTGTGCAACTGGAAAACCAGACACAGAGGCAGTAAATGATAGTGCTTTCTATAAAGCCCCGGTAGAAGGTTACCTACAGTTTCTTAGACAGTTGTTCCCTCCTGAGAAGTCTCAGAAGATATAATCTCTGTTGGGCCTTCTTAACCAGTGCTTCAGTGTTGGCACTCCAGGTCAAATCCTCCTGTAGAATAACTCCTAAGGACCTACTGTCCGTCACCCGCTCTACACAAACTCCATCAATAATCAGGGGCTGAGTGTCTGATTTCCTTTTTCGATAGTCCACTATAAGTTCTTTGGTCTTGTTGATATTTATTATCAGATTGTTGGTTCTGCACCACTGTAGCAGCCGATGCACCTCCTCTCGGTAGGCTGACTCGTCTCCACCAGAGATGAGTCCCACTACTGTTGTGTCATCGGCAAACTTGATGATTTTATTTTCAGGATGAGTATGAGTGCAGTCAGAGGTGTAAATACTAAACAATAGTGGGCTCAGCACACAGCCCTGTGGAGTACCCATGTTGAGAGTAAGGGCTGACGACATGTATTATTTATTTATTTATTTATTTATTTATTTATTTATTTGTTTGTTTGTTTGTTTGTTATTAATTAACCACACAGCATTTTACACTGGATTTTATATTACCAATCACTAGTCGAACGCTTCCCAAGCGTTTAGGACTCAGTGATGTATCGGCGAATAATGCGAGCAGATCCCAGTAAGGTGGCTTTCTGCATCTGACCGATGGTGACTTTGTCAACTCCAATTTCTTCTAAATATTGCTTAGCTCTTTGGGCACTGCACCCAGCGTGCCAATTACCACTGGGACCACCTGTACTGGTTTGTGCCAGTCTCTGAAGTTCAAGATCCTGATATTGGGTAATTTTTTCAAGTTGTTTCTCAGTGACTCTACTATCTCCTGGTATAGCAACATCAATTATCCACACTTTTTTCTTCTCCACAATCACAATATCTGGGGTATTATGCTTCAAAACCCTGTCTGCCTGTATTCAGAAGTCCCAAAGTAATTGTGCATGCTCATTTTCAGTCACTTTTTCAGGCTTATGGTCCCACCAGTTCTTTGCTACGGGCAGATGATAGTTCTGACACAAATTCCAGTGGACCATTTGAGCAACTACATTATGACGCTGTTTGTAATCAGTCTGAGCAATTTTCTTGCAACAACTCAATATATGGTCGATAGTTTCATCTGCCTCTTTGCAGAGTCTACATGTGGGGGACTCAGATGATTTTTCTATTCTAGCCTTAACTGCATTTGTTCTGATAGCTTGTTCTTGAGCTGCAAAAATCAGGGCCTCTGTCTCTTTTTGCAGTGTTCCATTGGTGAGCCATAACCAGGTCTTTTCCTCATCTACTTTTCCTTTGACTTTTTCGAGGAACTGCCCATGCAGCGCTTTATTATGCCAGCTATCAGCTCGTATTTGCATTGTTGTTTTCCTGTATTGACCCTTTGTTTGCTTTACTTTAAACACCTCCCTGTTCTTAACCTCCAATAATGCTGGCTCTGTACTATTTTTTACATAATCTGCCAATGCATGTTTCTCTTCTTCAACTGTCTGCTTCACTTGCAGAAGACCTCTACCACCTAATTTTCTAGGTAAATACAGCCTGTCAACATCACTGCGTGGATGTAATGCATAGTGAATGGTCATAAGTTTTCTTGTTTTCCTATCTAGAATATCTGGCTCCATCTGAGTCCAGTTTATAATGCCAGCAGAATACTTGATGACCGGTATGGCCCAGCTATTAATAGCCTTGATGGTGTTACCACCATTCAGCTTACTTTTTAATACTTTTCTGACCCTTTGGATATATTCTTTACTGACCACTTTTTTCACATGCCCATGCTTGATATTATCTAATTCCAGTATGCCCAGATGTTTATAGGCTTCAGACTGATGGTACTTAATAACTTGTCCATTTGGCATTTCAATTCCTTCACTCTCAATTATTTTTCCTTTTCTCAGTGCCACTGTGGCACATTTGTTTAGTCCAAACTCAATACTAACATCAGTACTGAGCATTCTGATTGTGTTGGTCAGTGAGTGTATTTCAGTTTCTGATTTTCCATACAACTTTAATACAACTTTATTATTATTATTATTATTATTATTATTATTATTATTATTATTATTTTATGTTTTCTGTCTGGTCTGGGGCGTTGGGATGCCTGCGCGCAGTCAAATGCTTTAAATAGTGCAAAGTGGGTAAAACGAATAATGAATTAAAGAACCAATGAAATGAATGAAACAAAATGAAACAAAATGAAACAAATCACCATTTCCCCCCCGGTTCGAGCCCATCTCAGCATTCACTATTAAAACAGTGTTCAGTATAATATGCCTTTTTCTGCCTCTGGAGGGCACCCTTACAATCAATTCCCCCACGGAAGTGGGGCTCCAACTATTTATGGTTCCACTCATGTTCTGCCGGTGGCTACCCTGGGCACCTGAATGGCCACCATGCAAAACAAATGTTAGCCAAGAAAGCTCTTGGCCATAACCAAGCATGATTGGTTTTTCTCTTCTCCTGATTGCGTCCTCCATCCTGGGGCCAGTTTGGAAGCAATGGGAAAGTTTGTGGGGTTCAGTTCCTCAATGGGGTGGTGGGCTTGATGGGAAGCCTGGAAGAGGTACGTGTTGGTGGAATCCCATCCCTGGTCCCCCAGCTCCCTGTCCCCTGAGCTGGCGGCCACTGCACTCTGTCCACCTGGAGACCCAGCCTGGTTGACCCAGAGGCATCAACAGATGCCGTAAAGCTGGCCCTTCCAGAGATAATAATAAACAAGAAGCTACTAAAAACTTGGCTCTTTACAGCTGCGTTCGGCAACCACGGGGGTTGACTTATTCTTGTGTAGGGATTTGAGTTATTATGCCCGCCCGTTTCACTTCGCCATCTTACATTAGTATTATTATTAGTATCACTATTTTGATTGATTGTTAGCTTTCTTTTTAATTTTGGGTTCCATTGTTGGTTTGCTTATTACTGTTATGTCCATCTATGGAACCGATGATGATGATGATGATGATGATGATGGTGATGATGATGATGATGATGATGATGAAGATGAAGATTTTCGTGCTTTGTATTAAGGAAATTTTATATCTGTTAACCGCCTTGAGTTCCTTTTGGGAAAATCTGGTGGGATATAAATAAATAAATAAATAAATAAATATAATAGAACAGACTCCAGGCCAGAAGCAAGAGGGAGGGCTGAAAGAGTCTAAAGAGACCAGGGAAACCCAGGGGTGCCTTATAAACCCAAATTTTCTCGAAATCCCCCCACTGTCTGGAACTCCAATGGTACCTATTGAGTCAATTGACAAGTGTGACTTATGGAGGACAGAGAATTTGGAAGCACACATTCATGGGCCTGGGTCGCTAGTCCTCATGTTCGTATGTGCATTCAAGTGTCCAGGGGATGTTTGTCTTTACTCAGTTTGCTCTCTCTTTCTGGGGTTCTCATGGTCTCACCAGTCCTACCTGCTTTCTCTCTCCCCCCCCCGAGTGATGTGCCACACACTCAAAACCTCTGTGCAAACACTGCATAATGAATGCAGATGGTGTGTACTTTGTAAATGATTTATAGGTACACATGTATGCAATTCATTTCTAAAACGGCAGTTATTTACCTCCAAGCTCATCAGGCAATCTTGATGAAAAATGCAACAGGAGGAGGGGCATGAAGTTAGGAATTGGCCTTGAAACCAATGTTCTGGCTACATTTATGCCCAGGAGAGACACACTCAGATGCTATCACCACAACTCTAAACACTACATTTAAAAGAAAACAACCCCAAATGAACTGCATTACTTCTTTGTACCTCAGTTGTCGTTATTATTGTTTTAATTCCGTAAGTGACCCATTGCACAAGTAACAGCACTGTGGCATTGCCAGCAGGCCTAAAATATGGAGAAATCTACACTGGCTCTATTTATTGGTCAATGTTGATTTTACACCTCCAAAATATTTAAAGAAATTGCAAATAAACAAACAGAAGTGCACACACATGCCAGAAAAAATATTTCCCATTGGATGTTTGGATGAGCAGCAAAACATTTCAATCTCTCAAAGAAAAAGAAGTCCAGTTGCCATGACTCAACTTCGAGATTCTGTGGTTTATATACCAGGAAAGCTTGCCTGGGCTGGTTGGCAGAGGCTCACCCTTAAATTTGAGTTTCTTCCAGGGGGTGGCCATCACACACGAATAAGACATGCCCGAACGAGACCTTTAGGGCAATAAACCTTGTAATCAGTAAACCTTACATAAAAATTGGAAATAGCAAGCTGGAGGTGCCGTCACCAGTTCAAGAAACCTAGGGTGGACAAGGCACACTCAGATCTCTTGGGACTTTCAGTTTTTCTGCTCAGTCCTAAACTCAGTGACTCAGAAGTTAATTCCTTGTCATCCTGCAGCAATGTGAGCTGGTTATCTCGACATGATTTCTCCCGGTTCCTTCCTCAGCACCACAATTTCTGAGCGAGCGTTGCGGAAGGATCTTACTTATCGTGGACGTGAACTTGCAAGATTTACAGTCCAATTAATCAGTAGATTAATCTACTCTAATCATAACGTTTCTAGTGATAAATTGGCAGGGGAAGGCTTTGACGAGGCAGCCTGAATGTTCGGAGAGGGAGAGGGAGAGCGATAGGGGCTGGATCAGGCGCGTTCATGGAAGGAAATGTCATTAAAGAGGGCCTTTTGTTTCAAATAGCGCTTGGCGAGTCTGGTTTATTTTAAGTAGCTAAAAACTCTCCCTAATTTGTCAAAACCTTCCCCTCATGGATTTCAATGTGTGTCGTGTCGTTACAATCGTGACCGACTCTTTGTGACTCCATGTCCATGGAGTAGGAACTGGAGTGTCATTACAGTCATGACCGACTCTTCGTGATCCCATGTCCAAGGAGTTTTCTTGGCAGGAATACTGGAGTGGCTTGCCAGTTCCTACTCCAGGCACCTACAGCCCCTGGTATTCCCTGGTGGTCTCCCATCCAAGTACTAACCAGGGCCGACCCTGCTTAGCTTCCAAAATCAGGCGAGATTGGATGTGCTTAGGGCATCTAGGCAGCATGGATTTTAATAGCAGCTGCTAAATCTTGATCTATAAATTTTAAACGTATTTTTAAACTAACAGGACTATGGCTGCATTAAATATTAGAGGAGAAATCTCCAGTAGTTCAGGTATTTTGTTGTGGTTCTGTTTTCACTCCTTGTGTGGGTGGCAATGTGGTGCACTGAGGGATTTCTTGCACGACGTGAAGTAACTTATGGCATCCTTTTTTTTTTAAAGGTAACTGAAAGAATGATTTTATTCCTTTTGAGAAAGGGCAAGATTAAAACTGCAAATGTAACAGTAACTAAATCATTCTGAAGGAACTTGGATCCAGCACTTCAAATATTACTTTTCATAGAATCATAGAATCATAGAGTTGGAAGAGACTCAAGGGCCATCCAGTCCAACCTTCCTGCCATTCAGGAACCCCCATCACAGGACTCCCGACAGATGGCCATCCAGCCTCTGCTTAAAAACCTCCAAAGAAGGAGACTCCACCACCCTCCGTGGCAGCATATTCCACTGCCGAACAGCTCTAACTGTCATGAAGTTCTTCCTAATGTTTAAATTGAATCTCTTTTCCTGTAGTTTGAAACCATTTCCTTGTGTCCTAATCTCTGAAGCCATGGAAAACAAACCAGTCCCTTCTTCAATGTGACATCCCTTCATATATTTAAACATAGCTATCATATCCCCTCTCAGTCTTCTTTTTGTAAGGCTAAATATTCCCAGCTCCCAAAGCCGCTCCTCAATCCAGACCCTCAATCATCTTGGTCGCCCTCCTCTGGACACGTTTGAGATTGTCAACATCCTTTTTAAATGGAGGTGCACAGAACTGGACACAGGACTCCAGGTGGGGTCTGACCAGAGCAGAATAGAGTGGCACTATCACTTCCCTTGATCTAGACACTAGGCTTCTGTTGATGCAACCAAGAATCGCATTACAGTGGAACCTTGACTTACATGCTGCTTGACTTACATCATATTTGACTTACAGCAAGAAGGGGCCTGTTTGACTTGAGTCGCAGGCTTTGACTTACATCTCGGAGCCCCGGCGCAAGGCACCGGAATTGGGCGGCAGACACAACCCAGCATCGTGGCTGCCGCCTCCAAACTGCTCCTGCCTTCTTCCCCTCCTCCAACAACGGTGGCTTCGGCGAGGCCACCTCAGAGCACCTGGAGCTGGTCCTCGGCTTCAACGAAGCTGCCGCTGCTGCCGGAGGAGAAGAAGGGCCGAGAGCTCAGGGCTGGCCTCGCTGGTTAGACAGTCGGCTCAGTCTTGTAAAAAATCTGGCTGCAGAAGTCTGGTTCACAATGGAAGCATTTTAGTTGGGGAGCTGTAAAGTTGTGGGACTCTAATGGTAAGCATAGAGTTGTTCAGAACTTGGAACGTCAGGTTAAAAATCAGTAAAACTTAAATGTTAGACATTGTTGCTATGATCATTAAAAAGTGGAGGCATATAACTTGTGGACTATAATTCCACTGCCTCCTCCTCTCTTTGAAGAGACATTTCATTTACATCCCCAAAAGGAATCTCCTATCCCAGTCAAATTTGTGTTAAATTGCTGTTTTCGGGGGTCTTTTTCATCATCTAGAACGGATTAATCTGCTTTCGCCTTACTTTCTATGGGAAATGTTCATTTGACTTAAGTCATGTTTGACTTAAAGTCTAGACCACTGGAACGGATTAATGACGTAAGTCAAGGTTCCACTGTAGCTTTTTTGGCTGCCACATCACACTGCTGACTCATGTTCAATTTGTGGTCCACCAAGACTCATGGTCCACCATGACTAGCACAGCTCTGCGGGGGGAACCTTTAATCATCTAAAAAAAAAAAAGAACTTGACATATGATGATTAACTTGGCATTACTACTGTCCCAATTAAAAGAATGACTTGCTACATTGTGTATTCTTGAACTAGGGCCATGAACAGAGTTTTGGGTGCCATACTGCAGTAGCACCACTATGCCACCAGGCTCCTATTTTTAACTCCCTGTGCCGTCCTTGTTAGAGCACCAAAAGAAATAGCCTATTCCCCCTTGTGGCCACTCTTGATATTGCACCTTGAAAATACTTTTTTTTAAAACACAGATGTCGAACAAAAGAATATGTCCCTCGTCTCGTAGGATTAATAATAGAACGGCATCAAATTTGAAAACAAATTATCCAAAAATGTTTCCTATATGCCTTCAATGATCTCTTATAAGGAATGTAACAGCGAAATAAAACTATAACAAAAAGCTAAATACATGAATATTTGTTACATTGGGAGTAACTTAGTCACCTCCTTACTAGGAGCACGGTGGCTCAGCGGGCTAGAGCACTGAAAACTGTGGGCTACAAAGTCAGCAGCTCAGCTGTTTGAATCCTGGGTGCCACGCAGTGGAGAGAGCTCCCGCTGTTAACCCCAGCTCCTGCCGCCTTAGCAGTTTGAAAGCATGTAAATGCAAGTAGTAGATAAATAGGTACGGCCATAAAAAGTGGGAAGGTAAAACAGCGTTTCCTTGCAGTCATGCCGGCCATGTTGCCATGGACTTGCACAACACTGTCTCTTTGGCTTGAATACAGAGATGAGCACCACCCCTAGAGTCGGACACAACTAGCACGCATGTGCGGGGTAAAACTTTACCTTTTACTTTTACCTAGTCTCCTCCTTGCCTCCCCAAAAGCAACTAGGAAAATTACCAGTCAAATTGATCCACTAATCAGTGATTCTTGAAAAATTTTCATTTTTGTGCCCCTTAGGAGAAAGTGGCAACTTGTGTGGCCTTAGGCAAGTTATATTGTCCCAGGGCAACTACTGAGGATCTACTGCATTTTCCTATCTATAAGATGCCCCCATGTATAAGACCGCCCCCACGTTTCCAGCCCCAAATTAGAGACGGTTACTTCACATCCCTCTCATTGCAGTGCACGGTCCCGCTTGGGACTGGTACGAGAAAATGTTACTCCACGTCCATTGCGTGGCGGTGGAATCTCATCCCAACTACGCCCCCTGAACTGGGATTTAAGTGTGATGAGCCATACCTGTTCCTGACCTCGGGAATTCTCTTGTCTCGGTTCCTGTTTCAAGACAAGTGCCTGTGAAGTAAGGCTCATCACGCAATGTACACATTCTTCATCTAGTGGCAGGAGTGCGAAGTACCATTTGCCATTACATTCTCTATGGCATTAGCAATGCAACGCAGAGAGATAAGAAGGCATAAAACCATGAACCTTGCTGCTTAATGCATAAAAGGCAAAGTTATGGAGAATCGAAATATCGAAAAATGGATGGTTGGACCAAAAAAAAAGAGGGGGGGGAACGAAGGCAGGGAAGTACAGATGTTGTCACAAAACAAGGACGTGAAGTAACAGTCATCATGATACCATCAATCACGCCCGTGGGTAAATGGAAACAGGGACAGAACCGGGACAAGACCACGTGACCGCAAACAATGTTATCACGAAATGAACGTAATCTTGGAACGAGGAAGGACGTGAAGTAACCGCTATAGTTTCACAACCACACCATTCTCTCTTTGGCTTATTTCCATGTATAAGATGGCCCTCTATTTTTAGTGTAACAATTTTAGACAATTTTACTTTATATCTCTCAAACAACCCCCCCCCCCGATTAGAATGCACCATACATTGAAATCAACTTGATGGCATGCAGTGAAGATGCTTATTTTCTGTTTGCTCTGGTCTGCCTTTTCCACGACTGTGTATGGACAGGGCTTCCTCGTTCATCTCCCCTCTTTTTCCCCACGAAATTGATCTAACGGGAGCTTTGCAAGAAGTGTCTCGCATCATGTCTAATTACATCTTGTTAGGAGCTAATCTTCAGTACAGTAAGAAAAGCTTCGCCAGCAAGGATTCCCACCACTCATTTAGAAAGCTAGACCTTTGCTTGGCGGCAAGCTTGTGCAGTAACGACACAAATTTAATCAGGAGTGCACAGAAGCGGGGGTGGGGGGGGCAAGAGAACAGGTGTGTGTGATGGGATGTAAGGAGGAATTCTGGAGAGCAAGCAAGGAATTCTTCTTCCTCTCACAAGGGGACATCCACTCAAACTGTGGGTTGGGAGAGTGAGAACAGACAAAAGAAAATATTTTTTTAACCAGCATGTTGTTAGTCTGTGGAACTCCCTGGCACAAGATGTGGTGATGTCATCTAGCCTGGATGCCTTCACAAGGGAATTGGACAGATTCCTGGAGGAGAGGTCCATCACAGATTGCAAACCATGATAGAGATGTGTAATCTCCAGGCTTAAAACCGGGTACTTCAAGAGCCAAGTGTAGGGGAATGGTATCAGGAGACAGATATCTAGTCTTGTGCGCTCCCAGATGCATCTGGTGGGGCCACTGTGAGATACAGGAAGCTGGACTAGATGGGCCGTTGGCCTGATCCAGCATGGCTCTTCTTATGTTCTTATGCCTTTTACTCTGGGACAAGTCAATTGTACTCGGCAAATGGCCCTGAATAACCAAGAACCACACAAGGTGTACACCAAGCATCTGTCCTATGGAACAGTGCAAAGCAAGCAAGGAGGGTGAACCCTGTTTTGTGATGCTGTGTTGCTGGGTAATAGAAGTTTCAAGAACTGGTCTTTTCTAGCACACATGTCATCTTTCTGCTCCCCCAGAGATGCACTCCTCGATGTGGAGAAGGGGTGTCTGTGAAGCTTGACAGCAATGCCGTCAGGAGGCTAGACTTCCGGTACGAGCCTAGACTCCTAAGCAGGGTCCCCTCCCCAACAGCTGAGGAACCAGACTAAGATGCATGCACCCTCCTCAAAGCAGCTACTGGGCAGCAGTGGTCGGCACCAGTGACATTGGCAGAATGAACCAATGACGTGGCACTCAAGCTAACTCTTGTTAGTACTGTGCAGAAGGGAGAAACCCCTGGGTGGATGGAATACTTATAAAACTCTTTGAGGCTGGATCAGTCAAAATCATAACAAGACTATGTCCACAAACGTGGAAAAGAAAACAAAGGCCCACAGACTGGAAGCATTCAATATACAGGGCAATCTTCCAGAAAGGAGGTGCCGAGGAGTGCAGTAACGTTAGGACCATTAATCCTGTGGGTCCAGAGAAAGAAACGGGCCTCAGCACCTGTATTGTGGACAAGAAGCAACTAGAGATGGGCACAAAATGATTTTTTTTGTTTTGTTGTTCGTTATTTGGTTTGTTATGTAACGAAATTAATAACGACCCTAGAGGCAAATTTAACACGAAACGAAACGAAACAAGAAAAATTGGTTCGGTTAGGTTAATTTTGTTAATAGGGGGCCAAAATGTCTCCTACCTGTAACCTGGTGCTGGTCCGGAGGTCTGGTCTTGCTGGCTTCTGGGATGGGAACCAGGGAAAAAAAGCCGACGACGGCCGCGCTACAGCTGTAGCATGGCCACGTGGTTGGCAGGGCACAGTAAAAACAAAAACAAAAAAAGGAGCGCCAACCAGGCCCCAAGGGTGGCCTGGTCGGCATCCTAAAATATAAAAATAAAAAAATAAACCAAGCGCCGACCGGACCCCAGGGGCCGCGCAGTTGGCGCTGAAAGGAAAACAAAAAACAAACAAAAAAGCCCTGTGCTACAGCTGTAGCACGGGGCCTGAACCCGGAAGTGAAGGGAACCCTGTTGCCACAGTGCCTGCCTCCAGCCTCCCCACACAGGAAGCCCAAACCCAGCGGCAAGGGGCCGCCGCCACTGCCACCTCCAAACCCCGCCACCGCTAAAGCCGCCCCGGCCGCCCCTCTGCCTTCACAGCCCGAGCCAGTGACAGCCGAGCCGGCCGGAGGTTGCAGCTCCACCTCCAAGCCCCCCAACAGGTCGGTGATGGCGAAGCCTTTGGAGTGCAGGCTCCTGGCGGGGCAGGCTGTTTTGGGAAGCAAGGAGGAGGGATTCCCCCCCCCCACTGGGCTGATGCGGCTCAGGGGCAGCTGGGGGAGCAGAAGGTGTTCTCTCCTGGCCAGCACCCTAAAATAAAATAATAATAATAATAATAATAATAAAACCCCAGTGCCAACTGTGCCCCAAGGGCTGCACAATCTGCGCTGAAAGGAAAAACAACAACAACAACAAAAAGTCCCGCGCTACAGCTGTAGGGCTGGGCCTGAACCCGGAAGTGGGGGGGGGAATAAACCAAAGTAAAAATAAAAATAAATTTTAAAGGGGGGGGAGCGCCGACCAGACCCCAAGGGTGGCCTGGTCAGCATCCTAAAATAAATAATAATAATAATTTAAAAAAACCCAGCACCGACCGGGCCCCAGGGGCCGCGTGGTGGGCACTGGGGGAAAAAAAGGTAATAACGAATAACAAATTAACAAAACAATGAAACGTTTTTTTTGCAAAAAATTGTGAAAAATGAAACGAAACGAACCGGACCTCTCAACAAAACAAAACGAAATGTCATTTTTTTGATTCATGGCCATCTCTAGAAGTAACCCATAGGACAGATTACAGAGAGACAGAATGGTAGCAGGCAAGAATGCATTTTATCCCCTTCTCTGTTCAATTCATATGTAGAATATACCATATATTTGTACAAAATATCTAGATATAGATTCTGTTGACCTTACTCTGAGCTGTCCGCAGGGTCTTAGGGTATGCACGGTCTGGAAGAGACCTCAGACTTCATCATGGGTTCACCTATGCATCTCCTTCTGCTGTGCTTCCTAACTTATGTTACTGGTTGTGGTGGCCGACCCCTGGAACAGCTCAAGGTGTCTTGTTCAATTCAGTCATTATTCCATGGCAGATCTCATTCCTGCTTTTTTGAAACTTTTCTTCAAAGACTATGCATGTGTATAACTCTACCTGGAAATAAAGCCTTATGTTCTCATGACCAATCAGGGCTGAACCAAGCACATTACATGCAAGACATATATAAAAGAGGAAAAAACTATGACAAGCAGACCTGTCTTGCCAGTTGTGGGTGCAACTCTCCTCAACATGTGCTCGGCGTGTTTTCTCGTTTGACCCAGAGAAACATGAGGGCACAACCCTGCTCAGAGCGACCTCAAAGTTCAACCAGTGAAGGGCCGGAGGTTGGTTCAAGAACAACGCACCTGGTGGCATGCCAATCACACATCTAAGCGAGGAAAACTAAATGCTGGGAAAAGCAGACATGTCTCCCCCCTGGAGGGAGCACTCCTCCTCTGACTGTGCTCAGTGTGGCGTCTAGCTTGACCCAGAATGCCACGTAGGATGAGAATGTCAGGGCAGCCAGACCTGCACTGTGGAACTGCTCCTCCCTGGAGGCTCATCCTGTAGCATCTGCTATGATGTATCGACTTCCCTTGGAGGTTTATCCTGACCGTTGGAAATCGGGGATGCCCAGAAAACCCCCCTCTCCCCCGCTCTCACCCCCATTCCTCTAGACGAGATGATTTCCATCCGCCTGCCTACGTTTCGCCATGCCTCCCCCTGAACACCAGGTGCATGTCAGAACGGATCAGATCTAAGTGGAGCAGCTTGGAGGGAGGCATTTGTTTGATCCCTGTCTCTCTCTCTCTCTCCCCCACCCCACCCCATCGTTATTTTAAAAGGCAGCCACCGCCTTATGTCTTTTTTGGGTGTAAATGTTTCATGGGGTAGCTTGCAGCTGTCCTATATTCCAGTGGTGGCAACGCCACCTCTGCTGTCTTGCCCCCCTACACACACACACACACAAAGAAAAAAAATCAGCCCAACAAATGTCAGGAAGAGGCCCCCAGCTGGCCGTGACCCTGCCCGCCCGCTAGAAACTCCCCTGCGTCAAGAACTGGCCTTGTTCTGGCAGGAAGGCATTGGATCCAGAAGAACCGTCTCCCCTGCTGCTGGGATTGTCCCACCTCCACTTTGTCGCTGAAGGAGGATACTGGTCCGCGTAAAACGGCACATGTCGCTTTATATGCGCCGCCATCGATGTGATGGGATTCTTGGCGTGCTTGGTTTCCAAAGAAGCGCCATGCCATCGCTGGCCCTGGCACGCTTCTGCTGAAGAAAGCAATTTAACACAGTGATTGTTCCATTCTGGTGTAAGCAAACTCTTTCCTCTTTGTCTGCTAACATGGAATTAGCTGAGTTGGGCAGGGGCCTGTAAGGCTATCAAGTCCCCCCTCCCCCCCCCCACGGGGGGACCCTACTAAAAGCAGAGCTAACAGGTTGTTGTCAAATTGTCCCCTCGAATGCCTCCAGCGCTGGAGCGCTCACCCGCCTCCCGAGGTGTTGGTTCTATTGTCATTCTGCTCTAACAGTAAAGAAGGTTTTCCATATCCCTACCTGTCACCAGGATATGGCATCCTTTACCACCTTTCAGATGGAGGTGCTCTCTGGCATCATTGGAAAAGCTCCACATTACTTACTCCTGTTGGAGATCACTCAAAGATGGAATCTCTGCTGCATCATTTTGAACTTTTTTGCTTAAATCCATTTGGCTGTGCAGCAGAAGCGCCGGGGTTCACAGAGCAGAGTAGCTCCAAGTCCCCCTCCCCCAGCCGGATTAGTCCACCCCTTTTCTCATCACCTGCCATTTACAGTCTCAGCAACTCCCTCTGGGACATTGGCAGTAGAACAGGCATGTCCAAACCTCAGCCCTCCAGATGTTTTGGACCACAATTCCCTCAGTCCTTTGTCATTGGCAGTGTAAGCTTGGAATTATGGGAGTTGTGGTCCAATACATCGGGGGGGGGGGGGCAAAGTTTGGACATGCCTGCAGCAGAAGGAAGATTCAAAGACTTCATTACTTACAAATCAACGGATCAAACAGCAAGCTGAGTGACTTTCACCGACAAGTCTGACTGGGTACTTCCAAGAGAGGGGAGGGAAAACCTGAGCAGAGAGGCGGGGCTGACTTTTAATTCAGTTAGAGGAACCATTGGTTACTGCTGGATAGGTGGGCAGTCACTCTAGTCCCTCCCAGTCTCACCTACTAGATGCAGCATGCAAGGTTGCAAAAACTCCAACCACCTCTCCTATAAGCAGGGGAGAGGTTAATATAATAATAGTCCTCCCCACTGTCAGTTATGACTGAATAGAGCTTGGCTGGAGGCAAATACAGATGCCAGCAATGATTTAATGTTTGGTTTCTGGCTGTACATCACCTGTCAAAATTTTGCACTAGGGACATATGTAGCTAAACTGGCTTAGCTGCTGCAATTCTGGGACTGCCCTTGCAGGGCACCGTCTCTGTGAAGAAGGAACCCCCCCCCCCCACGATCTGTTCTCCCAAAACCAGGCCACTACGTAGGGTTACAGAACCCAAGTCTTGTAGAATAAAGCAATGTGAATGCTGTCTCAAATTTGGACCAAGGTTGGCAGTGAAAGGATGTGTGTTTGTGTGTGTGTCTGTGCTATTGTTGTCTTGCAAGCCCCTCCCAACCGAGCCCGCATTATTTATTTACATCATTGTGCAGTGCTCCCAGGCACATCTCTGGGGATCAAATAATAAGCAAGAAAGAAAGCAGTGTGAAGGGAATTGGAATCTGTTTGAAGAGGCCCCAGTTCTGTGGGTGTCAGCCTGTGCGTGACTGTGTGTATTGGGATGAGAAGACGTTCCCCTCCCCCACTCCAGTCACACTCTCATCTCACCCGCCTTCCGCTTGATGCTGCCTTTGTTTTCAGGTCTTCAAGAAGTTCAGCATTGATTCCCAGGGTCCTGCGTAAGAATCCAAATACAAATTTGAAAAAGAATGTTTGCAGGGAAGCAGAATACAAGACGCCACCGGGAAAAAAACCAAAGGCAGCAATTAAGAACAGCTCTAATCTTCAGAGAGGACTATTAAACTGAAAAACAGCAGGACTACTATATCTGTGGGATCCATACCTGTGGTTTCACTTATTGCACTGAATGAAAATATTAATGTTTAAAAAACTCAGAAATGTGTTTCCAAGGTGTATTACCTGACCTGGCCACTAGAGGGAACTAAAGACTATAAAAAGTGTGGGGTTTGCTATATCTGCGGGGGTTCGGCACCAAGGGAGATTTGAACTGACATTCTCCCCCATGGATGACACAGCCATACCATAGACAATAGTATGAGTGTCAGGAGAGTCTCTCAGAAAAGCGAGAAATAGATTGAAAAATGGGGGAAGAAAGTCTTTGTAGGATTTCCAGCTCTTGGGGTACAAGCTAGAGCCTTGAGGAATCATCCTACATTTCTGAGTCTTACAGTAAATAGTGATGCCTATCTTTAAGCAAAAAGCACTAGAAGTTGAAGAAAGTACTGCTATGCAGTAGAAGTCTAGACCCCCATAGAGGAGAATAGCTACAAGTTCCCCAGTGTCCACCCCTTTCTCTTCGACCGAGACTTAAAGTCTGAATACCTCACTCTGAGACTTTGTAGAAGATGAGTAATGAATATTTATTTACTTACAGTTGATGGAAATTGCAGGCTTGTGGGTGTTGCTTTTTTGACTGCACACATACTTAGCAACCAACTGAACTGTTCAATAGCAAAACAGAAAAACAACCAATGGGGGGAGGGGGGAGAAAACTCAAGAGAAAGACTGGAAAAAATGATTGGTCAAACAGACAGACAGCCACCTCAGCCCAGAAAGGTCCTCCCCAGACACACCAGCTACATATAGAATGCAAGATTAGGCTACAGGCTAGTTAGGGTTAGGGTTAGGGTTAGGGCTAGAGCTAGGTTTATGGTTACGGTTACGGTTAAGGTTAGGGCTAGGGTTAAGGTTAGTTTCAGGGCTAGGTTTAGGCTTAGGCTTAGGCTTAGGCTAGGGTTAGGGTTAGGTTAGCTTTAGGGCTAGGGTTAGGGCTACGGTTAGGGTTAGGGCTAGGGTTAGGGTTAGAGTTAGTTTTAGGGCTAGGCCTAGGGTTAGGGTTAGGGTTAGTTTTAGGATTAGGGTTAGGTTAGCTTTAGGGCTAGGGTTAGCGTTAGCGTTAGGGTTAGGATTATGGTTAGGGCTAGGGTTAGTGGCCTACCTTTATAGGGCACTAATTAAACATAAAAACCCAATGCCAGCTTTTGTAGACAATTTCCACTTCCTCAAAGCAAGTACCTAAGGTCCAAACACGGCAAAAACTATGGTTCGTGCTTTGCCTGGAAATTATTCTTAGATGTAAAGTTCTTGGCAAGATCATTTTCACCAGGCACGTCGGTCTTAGATGAGGGAAGAGGGTGCAAGTCCAGGCATCAGGGAGAGACACAACTGCAGTACAACTCATTCCCAGTCACTGCTGCCTGCTGGTATTCCAGCCCCTGTTAGGACGTTGCAGTTTCTGGCCTGCCTTCAAGGACAGCCCCCGGTGGAAACATTACAGTAGTCCAAATAGGAGTTTTCTTGGACACTGACAAGAAGGGCTGGGCAGGTTTTGTCCAAGAGAAAGCCATCTAAGCCAGGACCGGGGGGGGGGGGACGAGTATTCCATGCCATTAAAGTCATTTGGACCTGTAGCAAAAGCGACAGCTCTAAAAGCAACCCCCCCGCCCCACACACACTAACTCCAGTTATCAAAATGGCCCCTGGTCTCTCCATCTTTAACTGACAATGTGCTTTGCCCAAAGCTCGAAATAAGAGTGCAAGCAGGAGATAGGACGCACCAGGCTGTTCAGGGAATTACCAGGATGGATGAAACGAGGAGGAAGTGGAGAAAAAGGGCTGGTAGTAACATCTGAGTCATTACAATCCCCGAAACCTGACTGTTACTCCCTGCTTGCCGTTGCCACTGGCACGGAACTAGCTACTAGCAGCTGGCAAACTGCCTTCTCCTGTAGGCTGATGGATCCTAAAGACGACGGAGCTTTCCCCAGATATAATTAAGCCAGAAACGAGTGGGCACAGAGTCTCGTTAACACACACAGGGAGATGGGAAGCAGCAGGCTGGTTCATCGAGTCTCCAGCTGGTCGGGAGGATCAATGTTTAACAGCAGCAGTTAAGCTGGGAGAAATGGCTTTTGGGGTGGGGACTGCAGGTCCCACAAAACCTCATTAGCCAGGCTGGTTGGATTTTTCTCGTAGCTGTAATCCCATAACAAGAGGTTGTCTCATTTTTATGTAACAGAGGGAGAGCAATAATGTATAATCACAAATTCTCCTCCATCAGGTGGATGGTGGAAATCGCAAGGTTTTGGTGTTGAGTTTTGACCATCCGCTTTCCAAATGCCCCTGCACACCGAGACATTTCTCTGATCCGCGGACGATCAAGGGCCCACCAGCAATATCCCAGGCTTTCACCTAATTCATTTCACTTTATGTTTCAGGATCTCTCTTTCTGGACCTGTCTTTATTTTTCTATCTGGTGTATTTTCAGGGGTGTTGGGATATCCATTTCCTACATGGAAATATGGTTTTGCAAAAATGATGGAACTGGGGCACTCCTACTGTTGAGTCACAGCTAGGCTAGTCCTGGCTGTTAGCTGCTGGACCTCAAAATATCCAATAGAGATAATCCAACATGAGAGAATTACGAAAATAATTGCCAATTACAAAAATAATTGCCAATTTCTTGGGCCCAGTAAATACAGCAATGACTAACAATCTCCACAAGGCAGAGAAGATTGCCCGCCCCAAAGACCAGGTGTATAGATGTTTTATACCCCTTGCCCCTCCCACAAGGTGTGCACAGACCCCTGGGGTAGGTGGGTGGCGGTCTTCATGATGGCCACCAATTAGGATAGTCCAAGGTGTCCTTCAGGCTGGTCCTGGGGCAGTCACTGGGCCCAGAAACATTACCCCATCTTCATCTTGTAATCCAGGTGTGGCTAAGCTGATGTTTGCCATTGAAATGTTTGATGAGCCCCAAGGGTTGGGGACAATGGGATAGAAAAGGGTGAGATTGTCCAGTTATCCAGATAATCAAAATGTCAATAAAGGGGTCTGGAAATGTCAAGGGGAGGATCCAGGGCTGCTAGACATGTTCGTTGGAGAGATGGATTTGAGACCATAGGTGTTCCTAAGCCAGAGACGATTCAGATGCCTTTGGATATTTTCATTGTCCTGAAGATTTTCCCCTGGGCTGAGATCAGCTGGAGCTGGCCTCGGCATCGGAGAAGCCATTTCCTCCTTCGCCTTCTGGGTTTTGTCCAAAGATGGTGTTCCCAAGCGTGAGAGATAGGAGTCGAGGGTGGGAACATGTACAAGAAGCATACCCAGGGAAAGCGGGGTGGGGAGAATATTAAGAGAGGAGTAGGGGTTTTTGTGTGTGGTGCTTGTGGCGGTGTGGGGCGTGTTTTGGGGGGTTCTCAGGGGACCCTAAAAGCATCTCTGATAATTTCATTCTGTCCAATTGTGACTCTACACTACTTTGGGCAGACGAATGCTGGGAGAGACAGAAGGCAGCAGGATGAGAGGAAGACCAGATGGGAGATGGCCTGACTCCCTAATGGAAGCCACAGGTTTTGGGTCTGGAAAAAGCAGAGCAGGGCTGTTTAGGACTGGACCATCTAGAGACGGCTCATTCATAGGGTCACCATAAGTCAGAGGCAACATGATAGGGTGTAACAACAAGATGTTAGGAAGAAGAAAATGTAGTTCTTTAGGAACTAGCACTCTTTAAAGGAAAAATATATAATGATAGTTGTGGGAGGAACCTGAAGAAAGAAGACTCGAGTCCAGTTGTCTGACCAGAGGAGTGATCATGCCCCTTGCTGTTGGCACATTTTATTACATACTGTATGGTTTACATCCCAGAGCATGCACAACATCAGTGATTGGTCACGACTCACAAGAGTAAAGGTGGCATATGCTGGTTGGGTGAACCATAGGCAGTCGTCTCATGAACAGAGCATGCTTTGCACAGTTATTGATTACAATAACACATGTCCTTGCTGTTTACAGATGGAAGGTGAGTAAATGAGGAGTAGACAGGAATAGGTAAAGGGAAATGAAAACTAAATGGAATTAGCCGAGTAACCAAGAGTAAATAAATGAAAGATGAACAGAGTAGAGTCAGAGTGAGTAAACAAGCTGAGTAAATGAAAGGTAAACAAGGCTTGAGCTAAATAGTAAATAATAGTCAAATGAAATTTACCCAAGCTGGTTTAGAGGGATTACAAGGTCTGCAACATGTGGATTTAGCCAGAGTTCATCAGGAGGTTTTTCCCTTCTCGTGAAATGTCCTCTAGGCCTCATCCCAACTGTCTGAATCAGACTCCATCAGATAGTTGTGACTTGCATTTTTGCTGAGCTGCACTTTTCAAACTTTTATACTGTATTAAGTATAAAATATTACATATCCCAGGGTCCTGGAGGAAAATGATGAATGTCTCTGTGAACTTCCCACTAGGCAATCCAGTCCTTTTGGTGCATGTCATTCTTGTGCATGTCACTCGCTGTACGGGGATGAACTGGGAAGACGTCAAATCTCAAAAGAGTTTCTTGCTTGGGTTACAAGCGCATTTCTTTATTTAAAATATTTTTACCCTGCCTTTCTCCTGGGAAAGAAGGACCTTCTCCCCAGGCGGCTTCCAACATTGAAGGGCAATACACAGGAGTTGGAGCCCACATGTGGACAACAGTTGCCAAAATAAATAAATAAATAAATAAATAAATACCATAAAAGACCATATTCAAAGTTAAGAACAACGGTTGTGAAGTGGCGTCTTACATAATTTAAAAAGCAACATTAGAGTTAAGAACAACAAGCAAACAAATAAACATGGGAAATGACACTCCGAGGGACGGAGAAGTAAAAGTGGAATGACACAAGCAGCACTGCAAATTCAATCTAAGCAGTAATCCATAACGATCTGTGTAAAAGCCACATCACAGGCAGGCAGTCACTCAGGGAAAGCTTGCCTGAAGAGAAAGGACTTTGCCTACTTGTGGAAGGACACCATAGAGGCCCATTATCCACTCCCCCCCCATGGTTGATAGTGAGGCTCAGGGCTTGTGGGCTGTTTAGTCCAAAATGTCCCCTCCCCCGCCCCCAAATCTCTGGCAGGAGCCGACGTCTTATCCATAGTCATAATTCTCATGTGCTGGCCAGAATTTAGACATGGCTTTTCAGGTCTGTCCAGGAAATGAATACTCAGAAGTGGTTTTCCCATCCCTTCTTCTGGGAGTGCCCTGGGACCGTGCAGCTTGCCCCCAAGGCCACCCAGGCTGGGTCTTCTCCCAAGAGGTACCGTGGGGAATCAAACCCATCACCTTTGGCTTTGCAGCAAGAGAGGAAAACCATTGGGCTTGAACGTAGCTAAATAGGCCACCACTAGCACACTTGCTGGGTACTTAAGAACATAAGAAGAAGAGCCCTGCTGGATCAGGCCAAAGGCCCATCTTGTCCAACTTCCTGTATCTCACAGTGGCCCCACCAGATGAGTCTGGGAGTGCACAAGACTAGTTATCTGTCTCTTGATACCACTCCCCTGCATCTGGCCCTTGAAGTACCCTGGTTTTAAGCCTGGAGATAACACACATCTCCATCATGGTTTGTAACCTGGGATGGACTTTTCCTCCAGGGATCTGTCCAATCCTCTTTTGAAGGCATCCAGGCCAGATGCCATCACCACACCCTGTGTCAGGGAGTTCCACAGACTAACAGAATGGCTAGTTAAACATCACCAAAAGGGGTAGTCGGAAAGACGACCTCCATCTGGGTCAAATGCCTTGCGATCCTCTAGATGTGCAAGAGACGACGTCTTGTTGTCCCTTCCAAGAGAGAACACCGCCACCAAGAGAGCTGCCGCGTTGCAGTCATCCAGGCCTCCTCTGTACGAGATGATGAGCAGAATCCTATTAGGTTTTTACTCCATTGTAAGTGAAATTGGATCAGAAGTGGCCACAAATTGCAATGAATGGGGGGGGGCAGAAAGGGATGCCAAGTGTATACCATCCACCCTGGAACCTGGCTGGCACACCTGGTTAAACTAGCTGCATGTCACCCAATGCAATTTAACTTCCTCCAGAACGTAGCGGCCACCTGTTGTTCCAGGTTCCCTGCTTTGCAAGCAGGCTGCACATCATGTGGGTGTGGTGGTGGTCTTTCTCTGTCGCTTGATGCCATGGCCGAGAGATGCCTTCTGCTCCTCTTGTCTGAGTCACAAAGTGTGTAGGAGCAGAGGCCCTGGGTCTAAACTTCCATGGCACTTTCTCTGAGTCAGCATGGGGACCTGACCTGTGTGACTGATGCTGGTGAAAGTAGCCTGTTTTTGTTTTTGTTTTTGTTTTTAAATATCTGGAATTCTTCTCCTCGCCTGGTGGAAAACAGGAATAAAATGCCCTGTTCAATGTTACCATGAGCCACTCACTAGAAGAGGAGGTTCTGGCTGGTAGGGGTCGGTGGGTTGGAGCACTGGCGGTGAAGCCAGGAGCAGGGAATTCATACCCCGCCCCCCGCCCCGGGCCTTCCCAGAGAGTTGCTCCTTGGGAACACATATCGGCATGTGTGACCAACCCGGCCACCCACGTGCCTGGCCACTGATATGGCATTTTGCAAGCTGGCTGGACTGAGAGCGCCACCAGGAGGAGAGACTGGGAAACCACCTCGGAGAACTTGAGACCCATTAATTAAGCCCTGGCGGCCGTGCAACTGACACCCTAATGGGCACGCAATTATTAATTCAGAATGGAGAATGTTTTTGGTGCACATTGCGTGTGATCTTCACAGTTGGCACTTTTCTCCTCTCCCATTCTTTGCAAAGGACCATACTCCATCTTCCTGGCCTGGAAGACTTGAGCGCATCTCTTGAACACTAATGCACTAATGTGCTTTCAGCTCTAATGATGGGTAATGTATTGTTTCTCTCTCCCCCACCCCCTGCCCCATGAGCTGTTTCATTTACACCAGAGCCGAGGAGGCGTTGCAGGGTTTTGAAATTTCTGGTTAAATTCCTCCAGCTGCACAGTAGAAGTGCACGGCTCCATAGAGCAGAATAGCTTCAGGTTCCTCAGAATAGTCCACCGTCTTCATCCCCTGGCACTTACAGTCTCAATAGCTCACTCAGAGACCTAAATAGAAGTGGAAGGGTAATAACAGGTTTCATTTACTTAACGCTGAACAGAAAGCAGAAAACTAAAAACATGACCACTTGCAGCCAACAGATGCGTCAACAGATGCACTGCTTGTAACAGACCACAGAAAGGGGGGGAAGAGAGCAGAGGGGCAGAGCTCTCTTTGAATTCATAGACAGTTAAGGAACTGCTCATTAGAGCTGGATAATTCAGCAGTCCTGCCGGGCCAAAAAGTTCCCTGCTCAGCTATACCTACAAGAGGTGGGTTGTGACCTTGCAAAAAATCTCCATCAGGAAATGTGTTGCCAGAACTTGGGGGGGGGGGGGGAGAGAATTACTTTTTTCTGCTACACTCGCCATCCTTTGGCTAAGGGAAAGTAACTTTCCCCACTTCTATGCATGGCTCTCCAACTCACCCCCTTCTGTCCTCATTAATCGGCACTGCCAAATGCCACCGAGACGAGCTTCATTCATCTCCCCCTGGACGCCTTCCTTCTCTCTTTCTCTTCGTGGTCTGACATTCTTGATACAAAGCCACCATCCGCTTCCTTTCTCCATTCTGCCTTACATTTGATTCATCCTTGGGCTTTTCCTCTCCGCTGCTGCCTCATCTTCCTTTTGTTCTCTCCCTTGAATTGTTCCCTGAGCACAAAAGCAAGGGGGGGGATGTAAAGCAGAGAGGAGCAGAGAGGGATGGATTGAGGACTGGCTGCCTTTCCAAGCCCTAGAGAGAGAGAGAGAGAGAGATCTCCATGATTCTTACAGATGTCACTCATCAATTATGTTCCTGACACAGTTTCAAGCGTAAGGCAGCTGTATTTCTCTTTGGAACGATCATTCCTAAAACTCGGATCAAGCGAGAAGTGCTGGGGTGCCATGAGACATGAGTGACAGTCTGTAATTAAAGGCCCGCACAGAAAGATGCTCCCTGTTGTGCCTCTGCCCGGCTCGTCCTTGTCGCGGCCTGCCCGGTGTTCTGCAAGCTTCACCAC
The DNA here is from genome assembly GCA_023846285.1 of Phrynocephalus versicolor. Taxonomy (NCBI): domain Eukaryota; kingdom Metazoa; phylum Chordata; class Lepidosauria; order Squamata; family Agamidae; genus Phrynocephalus; species Phrynocephalus versicolor. The sequence continues at coordinate 12,168,616 of JAHTLZ010000019.1, forward strand.
ATAGGGTGAGAGAAGGATCGTTCACCAAGGATCGCCACCCAGATGGTGGAAGACCCACCTCTTGAAGTTGCAACTCTGCAGGAGTCTCTGCTTGCAGGCAGCTCTTAGCAGATCTATGACTCATGCAGAAGCACTTGGGGGAAGGCAGAGCTCTAGATTAAAGATGGTTTGTTTTTTTCTCCTTTTGGGGGGAAGGGGATGGCTCTAACAGTACTTATCCTGTATTATCTGTTGCAGAGCTGTAGTACTGTATATACTTTGGTCTTTTGATTTTGAACCACTGATCCTCAACTAGTCTGGTGTGAAACTCACACAGGTCTAGCCAAGGCAGCAAGGAAGGTGCAGTGGTACCTCTGCTTATGAGTTTAATCCATTCCGAATGCAGGCTCTTAAGTCAAACAGCTCGTAAGTAGAGCATCCGTATCTAAAAACAAAATCAATCAATAAATAAATTTAAAAACTGGGAAAAATGTAAGTAGAGCAGACCACATCTAAAATTTGTATGGCAGCAGTTAAAACGCCAACGGTTTTCCGCTCTTAAGTCAAATTGCTCACAAGTAGAGCCGCTCGTAAGTAGAGGTACCACTGTACTAGAAAAGGGGCATCAGGTGTGAGGACATGTCACTGGAGACCAAGGGCAAGATCATCCATGTCTTAGAATCATAGAATCATAGAATCATAGAGTTGGAAGAGACCTCATGGGCCATCGAGTCCAACCCCCTGCCAAGCAGGAACCCCTTCACAATATTTCCGACAGATGGCCATCCAGCCTCTGCTTAAATACCGTCAAAGAAGGAGACTCTACCACCCTCCGTGGCAGCATATTCCACTGCCGAACAGCTCTAACTGTCATGAAGTTCTTCCGAATGTTCAAATGGAATCTCTTTTCCTGTAGTTTGAAACCATTGCCCCGAGTCCTAGTCTCTGAAGCCATGGAGAACAAACCTGTTCCCTCTTCAATATGACATCCTTTCAGATACTTAAACATAGCTATCATATCCACTCTCAGTCTTCTTTTTGATAGGCTAAACATTCCCAGTTCCCTAAGCCGTTCTTCATAAGACATCTCTTCCAGGCCTTCAACCATCCTAGTCGCCCTCCTCTGCACCCGCTCGAGGTTGTCAACATCCTTTTTAAACTGAGGCGCACAGAACTGGACACAGTACTCCAGGTGGGGTCTGACCAGAGCAGAATAGAGTGGCACTATCACCTCCCTTGATCTAGACACTATGGTTCTGTTGATGCAACCAAGAATCGCATTGGCTTTCTTGGCCGCCGCATCACACTGCTGGCTCATGTTCAATTTGTGGTCCACCAAGACCCCCAAATCCCTTTCACAGGTACTATTCTCTAGCCAAGTGTCCCCCATCTTATATCTGTGCAATTCATTCTTTCTACCTAGATGTAGCACCCTACATTTCCCTCTGTTGAAATCCATTCCATTAGCTTTGGCCCAGTCTTCTAATCTGTCAAGGTCCTTTTGGATTTTCATCCGATCCTCTAGGGAATTAGCAACCCCTCCCAATTTGGTATCATCTGCAAATTTAATTAGCATACTCTCTATTCCTTCCTCCAGGTCATTAATAAAGATATTGAAGAGCACTGGACCCAGAACAGAACCCTGGGGCACCCCACTGGTCACGTCTCTCCAGGATGATGAGAGGCCATTTATGATCACCCTTTGTGTGCGATCAGTCAACCAATTACAAATCCACCTCACTGTAGCACTATCTATCCCACTTCCTACTAACTTCTTAGCAAGAATACCATGGGGAACCTTATTGAAGGCCTTGCTAAAGTCCAGATAAGCAATATCCACAGCATTCCCCTCGTCTACCATGCCTGTAATTCTATCAAAGAAAGAGATCAAATTAGTCTGGCATGACTTGTTTTTAAGAAACCCGTGTTGACTTTTTGTAATGACAGCATTGTTTGTTAGATATGGGTGTGAAAAATGGGGCACAAAGAAAGCTGACAGTGTGTGTGTGTGTGTGTGATGGTTTCATTTGAAATCTGGTGCTGGAGGAGAGCTTAGAGCAGGGGTGCCCAAACTTTTTGTAAGGGGGCCCCAGATTTGATGGCTGAGAATGTGTCAGGGGCCAGTTGCTCCCCGACCCTGTCAGAAAGAGGAACAAGCATGCATTGGATCAAATCAAAGCTAAATGTCTTCTGGAGGCAATAATAATAATAATAATAATAATAATAATAATAATAATAATAATAATAATAATAATAATAATAATAATAATAATAATAATAATGCTGATGGAGGGTTGTCCAGAGGAGGCAGGATTCTCTGGGAAAGAAGACGTCGCGAGGAAAAAGTAGAAGACAGCAGGAAAAGAGGAAGACCGAATATGAGATGGACTGACCCCCTCAGGGAAGCCCCAGGCTTGAGTTTGCAAGAGCTGAGCAAAGATGTTGAAGACAGAAGATTTTGGAAAGCATTCACTCCTAGAGTCCGCATCAGTTTTGCCTGTGGTCTCCTAGCCAAGGCATGCTTGGTGGCTAAGGCAAGTTTGAAGGGCTTTGTGGGAGGTGGGAGCTGAACTCTGCAAGATCTAGACTCCCTCCAGCCCCAGGTCACAGACCCCAGAGTGGCACAAAGCCTGGCTTGTCTGTGGGTCGTTCAGCTGTTTCAGCCCCTCCTCTCTCCTGTCAGGGGTCTGCACTCAGGACTGCCTCATTTGGCCTCATTGCAGCTCAGGTGTCCCCTTGGGGCAGAGGACAGTACCCCAGCTGCCTGCATGGGTTGAGGCCTTTGGGAATCATTAAACCTCTCTCTCTCTTAGTGGGGAGGCCCTGGATGGAAGGAAATGAATTCCATAGCCCATATACTCAGGAAGCCAGCCTTGGTCTGCATCTCTCCCCCCAGGTCAGCCAGGAAGCCTGTGAGATGGGTTTGTAGGACAAACATGCTGCCTGTGGTTCACTCAGATAAGGTTTGCATACCCCAGCTACGTGATCAGCCCAAGCCCCTGCTACTCTAGATAAGGCTTCCCAGGAATTCACCAGTTTACCCGACCCCTGGAACATCATGGTAACTAATAAAAAAGCCTTGAGTCCAGGCTAGCTCAGTCAGGAGCTGCTGTACGGGACTCAGCCTGCTTCAACCCACCAATGTGTCCATGTGTGGTTAATCCCACAGCGCATGGTAGCCCCCCCCCCCCCGTGACCTTCCAATCTGCAGATGGGCAGAATGGCGGATAGGCCTGCCTTCCCTCCCTCACCTCCAACAGCGAGAGAGCTGTGAAAAAGTTAGTTACAGACTGGATGTTTTCCCCGTGCAATTCCGGCCGGCCGGATGTTCAGCCAGGCAGGACTTGCTTGTTACTGCGGCTGACAGCTGATGCCCCGGAGAGATGTGGAAGTCTCACTTCCCAGCCTTCTTTGATGACAGAAGGAGCAAAGATCTGTAGAGGCTGGTTCAGTCTGTGTTAAGGAACGTGCTTTGGATAAAACCGCTTTACAGCGAGTTTGCAAAGAGAATCCACCTCTGCCCTCAGGAGAGGGCCCAGGTTTCCCTCAGGGGATGGAAACACAGCTCATCTCCCCAAATTGCTACGGCTCTCTAGGACACCCTGTATTCCCTCAGGGCTTGACCACCAAAAGCGCTTGATGGCTTTTGCTTCCAGACCATTGGAAAAGGGTGGCAACCTTTTGGCGGGTGAATTCCTCGTACAGAGGCAAATGTGTACATTTTGCATGAGTGGCAGAAGAGGGAGCCGGCTGTTCTAATTTTGCTTCTCTATAAAGCAAAAAAAAGCAAAGCATGCTGCTTAAATACTGCCCTATAGTTCTTAAAGCCCTCTCTGGGCAGTCTACAATTTAATTGTGCAGGTTACACATCATTTTACTGACCTGAGAAGGATGGAAGGCTGAGTGAACATTGAGCCGGCTACCTGGGAATGAACCCCAGCACAATTATTCTTTGATTGTGTTAACCCTTTACTTGATGCATTCAGCCTCCTCCTCCACTTTCTTCTTCTTCTTCTTCTTCTTCTTCTTCTTCTTCTTCTTCTTCAGTGATAAACTGAAGGCTAAAAAAATCTCCTTCCTTCTTTGTTTCTTGCTCATTTCTCTGAACTCCCATTTTTTTCCATCAAGGGTGTTATATAGCGGGTCCGATGAAACCACGCGATACCCGAGTGAAATTCAGCTCTTTATTCATAGCAGAAGCACACGTTGCAAAGGGATAAAAAGCACTGCTAAAAAGCCCCAAGGGCCAGTTTATATACACACCCGGAATATGCCTGTGGCAGGCCATTGGATGGTTTAAACAGCCTGCTGGCCCCCAATTGGACAAGCCAGAATCCTGCCCTTGAGTTATTCCCCAGCCTCCAGCCCCCACATCCCACACCTGTATCCCATTGCCTGAAATTGGGAGCTTGATAAAGCCCCGCCTGACTGGCCCCCCTGCTAGAGCTTGGCTGGAGCTAAGGTAAGTTTGGAGCCTTCCTTTCTATTTATTAATATACTCCAAACTCAGGCAGTTCACGGGTTACACTAAGAACACAACAAAGGGAAACAAACCTCTCAGCCAATTCATCTTGTACTGTCTTAATTTTTGATGTTTTTGAGGCTGCCACTTTGCTGTCTGCTTCTGATCCGGCATGGAAATTCACTTTAGAGTTCCTCTGTCTTTGCGGTAGCCCTTCATTTTTCCTTTCCTACCCCACCTCCCCAACCCCAGATAAAGGAACATTCTCAGAGGTTTTTCTTGGCCCGGGAAAGCATTCATCAACGCTGCTGCCATCTGGCCTATCTCTTTCTTGTTGTTGTTGTTGTTGTTGTTGTTGAGAAAAGCAGAAGGCAAATCTCTGAAGTGCTTCAGCTCGCTCTTCAAACAATGCCTCTGGGCTCAGTTTGCATCCACATGCTTTAATTACCCACCGGTATTGGCGTTCTGTCCCAAACAATTATGGGTCTCTGTTGGAGTGCTCTACATTAAGGCATTGGGTGGACTGGTAAGACTAGAGGGGCTGGATGCAGAAATTAAGGCATGTCAAAGCAGGAGATAAAGACTGATTAAAATCAAGCAGGAGGGCCCAGCCTTCCACTCTATATCAGTTGACAGATGGATTGTGCTTCCAACTCAGGTCTGTTTTGCCAAGGATGACATGCCCGCTGAGTCTGCTTTCTCAAGAAAGTGAACCCACTCGGAGTTTTAATCTGAACTTTTATGGGAGTTATTAAAATCACTCAGCATCGGGGTTGCATACCTGCTGGACTAAAGCCTCAGACTAAAAGGTGGAGTGGAGTCACTGTCCCCTCGTTCCCAACAACACTGGAGCCCCCAGGCCCTACTGGTCCCATTCCAAACCCAGCATCCTGTAGGGTCTACCCAAGATATCAAGGCACAGACTGAAGTGGTTTACATCCTGAGGTCCCAAGCCCCTGTGAAGGCTTCACCACTTCTTTGCAAAGCTGAAAGAAAGATATATGGGGCAGATCCTTCTCACTGACCATAGCAGTTTAATTTTTCTTATTGCATTATATTGTACTACAGTACTATCGTGGGACCGCAGTATATACGAAAAGAGCTTGAGGGAGGGAAAAAAGGTTTTAAAAGCATGGGCTTTTTAAACTCCCCCCCTTCCCCAAGCCCTGGGCTCCAGTTGATTGGTGCTGGCTTGGGTAAACAAAAGTTTTTTCTCACCCACCACAGCGCCAATCAGCTGGAACCCAGTGTGTGTGTGTGTGTGTGTGTGTGTGTGTGTGTGTGTGTGTGTGTGAAAGAGAGAGAGAGAGAGAGAGACCATAGCAGTCTGTCCTGTCTCCAAGAATCCACAGGTCTTTGCATGCCTTGGAAGGAAGCAGATATTTAGAAGGGTTTTTGGACTTCTAGAACACAGGAGACCAACCGAGGGACAACCGACCGCCCTTCCGCCCGCTGGAATGCAACCTTTGCCCTGCCATTATAAAGGTGAACAGCCTTGCAGGGACATCAGTGCATTATGCACTATTAGAGTAAAAGAGGAGGAGCTTTTATGCATATCTTGGCATGGTTGCAAATTATTATGGGTTGATTAAAAAGCAGCCATAGCTCAGTGGCTTGAGTAGAGTATTTGGAGACTACACCTCCTGGACAGGAGCTGGAGTCACTGATCCAGATGGTCCCTTACAGTATTGCAGAGATGATGATTTATAATTAACCCTGTTACAACATTGAAGTTTTCCCCTTTTGAAGCATGCATTTTTACTTTTTTTTTTAAAAAAAAGAGCTACCTTGTTGCATTTTAGATGAGGTTCTGGGAGGTGATCGGCACCAGTTTAATCAACCTCCTTCCATTTTTAAAAGCAGGGGTCACAGAAGAACTCACGGGTCCTAGGTTGCATGATGGGTGGGTGGGTGGGTGACAGAAGGAAGGGGCCATCTGAGATTTGGCAAGATTTATTCCTGAGAAAGCCCTATTAAAATGGGCCATGGTGCCCCATGGAGCCTTCTGTAGGCACAGCTATTGACTTTCAATTTCCTTTTCCAGGTGGGGGTGGAATCTGAGAGGTGGTGGGGCATACTGGGGGGAGGGTATGCGTCCCAAAGCCTGTTCGATCTGCTTGCCAGCAAAGGTCTTCTGCATGTTTGTCATGAACTCCTAACCTGGTGATAGCACAAGCCATAGGTCCAATATTCAAAGCACATCCACTTGGGATGGAATAAAGCTCTGTATTTCAACACAAACACACACACACACACACACACACACACATTTGCAAAAAGGGTCAGCACCATAGATGCTATTGGTGGATTAGTTACATGTGGCCTAAATTACGTGGTCCTGTGATCCCGTTGGGAAGGAACCGTCATGTCAGCTCCTAATGGAAGCTCAATTGTTTTCTCGAGAGCCCATAAAAAAAAAGGCGTGAGCCCCCCGTGGTGTGAGAATTCACCTATCTCTGGTTGCTGCGCAGTTGAGAATTGATGTGTGTCATTTAATGGCCCGTGATAGTCTTTGGAAGAGGAGATGGCCATTAAGTGCTTTGAACCCACTAGAATTGTAAAAGGCTTCTGAGATCTGATCGGAAGATCAGTCATCTCTATATAGCCAGTTCTCTCTCTCTCTCTCTCTCTCTCTCTCTCACACACACACATACACACATGACTGATAAATAGGAATAATTCTCTGATATGTGATATAAAATAATCATTTAGAGTGAGTCTATTAAGCAGCTGTTTGAAGATGATGGACAAACAGAATTGTTAACAGATGTCTATTCTGCATCAGAAGTAGAGAAATTATAACCTCACCACACACACACACACACACACACACACAGAGAGAGAGAGAGAGAGAGAGAGAGAGAGAGAGAGAGAGAGAGAGAGA
>JAHTLZ010000019.1:12177133-12217025 GCA_023846285.1 Phrynocephalus versicolor
GGGGGGGGGGTTGATTCCCTCGTGGTATTTCCTGGGCAGGGGATGGAACTGAGGATCCAGAAGGGCCACTCCAAGCTCTGCCATTCGAAGATGAGGATAAGAACATAAGAACATAAGAAGAGCCCTGCTGGATCAGGCCAAAGGCCCATCTAGTCCAGCTTCCTGTATCTCACAGTGGGCCCCACCAGATACGTTTGGGAGTGCATGACACTAGATATCTGTCTCCAGATACCACTCCCCTGCATCTGGTCCTTGAAGGACCCCGGTTTTAACCCTGGAGATGACACATCTCCATCATGGTATGTCACCTGGGATGGACGGCTCCTACAGGAATCTGTCCAATCCCCCTTTGAAGGCATCCAGGCCAGATGCCATCACCGCATGCTGCGACAGGGAGTTCCACAGACTAACAACGCACTGGGTAAAAATAAATATTTTCTTTTGTGTGTCCTTACTCTCCCAGCCCTCACTTTGAGTGGATGTCCCCTAGTTTTGGTATTTTGTGAGAGGGAGAAGAGCGTCCCTCGGTCCACTTGACTCATGCCCTGCATTATTTTGTATGTCTCAATCATATCCCCCACTCAGGCACCTTTGTTTTCCATACTAAAGAGCCCCAAATGTTTTAGCCTTTCCTCATAAGGGAGGTGCCCCAGCCCAGTAATCATTTTAGTCGCTCTCTTCTACATCATTTCCAGTTCCACTATGTCATTTTTGACATGCAGTGACCAGAATTGTACACAACATTCCAGGTGTGGCCTTATTATCATATTGTATAATGGCATTATAATGTTGGCTGTTTTATTTTTAACATGGTGACACCGAAGGAAGACAAAAGAGTCGACACAAGGAACGGTGCTTTTGCAATCATGGCCTTTGGAACAAGCTTCCAAGGGATTCTCATTCGGGCATCTTCCCTCAGTTTTAAAGGGATGAGTAAGAACCATATCATTCAAAGCTGCCTTACCTGAGATGTGCAAAACTATTTTAATCTCTTTATGGAGCGTTGAGTTTTAGCTTTGGACAGGGCTTTCTTTATTTAAGTATTAATTGTTGGATATCTGTTGCATTTACACATGCTTTTGATGTGTTGTGAACACACACACACACACACACACAGAGAGAGAGAGAGAGAGAGAGAGAGAGAGAGAGAGAGAGAGAGAGAGAGAGAGAGAGAGAGACTCAGAGGGTATATGCAAGTCTTCAAAATCTTTACCGGCAATCAATATTCTTGCCGGTAAAAGCTTGTGCATTTTCCTCTCATGAAGCTGAGCCATTTCTCTCTCTGTCCTATCCTGTTCGGATATACTATTTCAAAAGTTCTTTGCTGTGTCACTTGATTCTTAAACACACGATCTCTTTAAATAACTCCAGGAACGAACACGTTTTCTTTAATAATCCTTGTTTATTTCCTTCCTTTATTTTTTGGCACCACCAGCTTCTAGTTGCCTCTCTCTCTCTCTCTCTCTCATACACACACACATACACACACACACACACACACACACACACACACACACACACACACACACACACACACACAGAGAGAGAGAGAGAGAGAGAGAGAGAGAGAGAGAGAGAGAGAGAGAAAGCATAATAGGGCAGAGTTGCTATTCCCCAAGACACAAACAACCCAGCTGATGCTCCTACTTTCACAACAAAGATGAGAGTTGCGGCATTTTCTCCTACGGCTCCCTGCATCAACAGAAAAGGAGGGGCAGGCAAGGGGAAGCCTTTGGGAAAACAGGCAGATTTTTTTCTCTAATATCAAGGAGAAACTAACAAACAGAAAACAACCTGACATTCCATGGCAGTCGACATTAAAGAGAAGATGTTTTTAAATTGTTCTGTTTGCAGTATGAAGATGAATCAAGCTGAGATCCACATCCTGGGCGCCTCACTTTAAGAAGGATTTATTTATTTAATTTATTTATTTTAGAGTATTTTTTTACCCTGCCTTTCTCCTTGGAAAAGGACCCAACAAAGTACACCCAGTTCAAAGGAGGGCAACAAAAACCACCAGGAGGCTGGAAACCCAAGGCCTGGCAGGAAAGGCCAAAAGAACTGGGCAGGTTCAGCCAGGAGAAAAGAAGACTGAGGGATAGGAAAACATTTGCCAAAGACCTGAAAGGCTCTCCTACAGAAGAGGGAGCAGGACCTGTTCTTAATCTGCCCACAATGTGATCATAATGGGCTACAGAAATCCAGCTTTCCATTGAATATCAAGAAAAATTTCCTAACTGTTGTACGACAATGGAACCAAGGACCTCAGGGGGTGGCGAGCACGGCGTCATGGAGGCATTCCTGAGAAGACTGGGCCACCATCTATTAGACAAAAGAATTTTTTTTTCACCCAGCGTGTTGTTAGTCTGTGGAACTCCCTGGCACACGATGTGGTGATGGCATCTGGCCTGGGTGCCTTCAAAGGGGGATTGGACAGATTCCTGGAGGAGAAGTCCATCACAGGTTACAAACCATGAGGGAGATGTGTAACCTCCAGGCTTAAAACTAGGGTACTTCAAAGGCCAGATGCAGGGGATGGTATCAGGAGACAGATCTCTAGTCACGTGCGCTTCCAGAGGCATCTGGTGGGGGCCACTGTGAGATCCAGGAAGCTGGACTAGATGGGCCCTTGGCCTGATCCAGCATGGCTCTTCTCATGTTCTTATATTCTTATCTGCTTGGACTGTGATGGGGGTTCCTTCATGGCAGGGGGTTGGACTGGATGGCCCTGGAGGCCTCTTCCAACTCTTTGATTCTATGATTCTATGATTCCTGCCTCAAGCCTTACAAGTCCCATTCCAACTCATCTTTCTCCAAAGAGGTGGAAAAATTATATAATATTACTGGAGGCCTTGTTGATGGGAGATTGGTGCTGTCTCTCCTGGATGCCAAGTGGACCAGCTGAAATGGCCTATGTGATCCAATCAGGCTTGGTGTTTGGCATTTTACACCCAGGATCCTTGCCAGACACAAGGTCTGCTTAGAGGTTTACACTGAGACACTCTATTGTTTCCCATGAAAGACTTTTGAGAGCAAGCGGTGCTGATGGTGATAGACCGTAGTATCAAAGGTCAGTCCTCTTATCTCCTTCGACTTTTCATACTTGAGAAGAGGGATCCTTTTCCTGGCCAGAGCTTGCAGGCCCTTTATCCAAATAGACACGTTCAATTTATAGCCCACTGTCTGGGAAAAGTTAATCTTTACAGCCGCTGCGCATGCTTTTTATTTTATAGCCCCTATATGTTATTTCTCCCTTGATCTCCTTCAGAAACTCCACGGCATCACTCTTGGCTTTCTCCCAGTTACTGTCGGAGCATTAAACATGCTGCAGAGCGCATAAGCAATAGACTGGCAAGTCCCCCACCACACTGAGAGCAGTGCGGTGCCAATGTAGGGGTGTGCATGAATTCATTGATTGAATGATCCGATCCCATCCAGTGCTTATGCTGCCTTTCTCCTTATAAAAAAGGACCCAAGGGACAAAAGCCTTCAGTGGCTACTGTTTTAAATAGTGGTGAGAATGAAGTGTCCAAGGGAACCACTGTGCAATCGGCCGTATATGCGGTGATCCCAGTCCATTCATAGTGATGGAGTCAAGTGGTTCCTAGCACTGCTAGAAAGAGGAACGGGTAAAAGGCCACTTGAGGGTGGGCTGCTGTGGGGTTGCCCCCTGCTGAGGCTTCACAAGTCAGCTGATCTCTGCCCCATGGCAATATCTCACATAATCATTCGGTGGCAGTCTCATCCTGTAACCCCGTCTACTTCATAGAACCATAGAATCCTAGAGTTGGGAGAGACCTCAAGGGCCATCCAGCCTCTGCTTAAAAACCTCCAAAGAAGGAGACTCCACCACCTTACTTTGTAGCAGCCTATTCCACTGCTGAACAGCTCTAACTGTCACGAAGTTCTTCCAGATGTTCAAAATGAATATCTTTTCCTGTAGTTTTCCAAGGCTGAGCAGGGATCTGAACCCTATTCTTCCGAGTCCTATTCCATTTCTTTATCTGCTCCATCACACTGGGTGTCTCATATGTCCACAATATTCCTATTAACCCTAATTAGACTCCATCGCTTCTGCAGCCCCCCTAATGCATCTGTAAATATACAGCAGGATTTGAGCCACTGCATTTAAGCAGTTGTGTATAGTTTTCAGTCCCGACCCATGCGCCAAGCATTGCAATTGGGTGTTGTAGTCATTGGCATTAGACTATTCCATTAGACTATTCTAGCGATATTGAGAGGGGGGTTAAGAGTTTTAACCTCCATGTTTATCTACTCAGGCCTTCTGCTCTGAAGAGGACACTTCAGCTTTGCATGCAGTGGGGAAACAACACGGCATCTATACAGAGCAGGATGCTATCTCTAGACTGAAGGATGCCTATACTATGTATACAGTCATTGGCAGTTCAAATGGGGTGCTCTCTATGATGCAACCTCAGCTCTTGTGAGAAAAGGTAGGTTATAAATCAAAGGTGCAAGGCAAAAAACGAACCAGATGTACAAGCCAGAGGAAGTTGCCTTTGAAAATAAACATGAGGAATTGTTGTTTTTAAATTGCAAAAAAATGAAGCATGAGTCAGCAGTGTGATGCGGCGGCCAGGAAAGCCAATGTGATTCTTGGTTGCATCAACAGAAGTATGGTGTCTAGATCAAGGGAAGTGATAGTACCATTCTATTCTGCTCTGGTCAGACGCCACCTGGAGTACTGTGTCCAGTTCTGCACTTCTCAATTTAAAAGGGGATGTTGACAACTTTGAGTGGGTCCAGAGGAGGGCAACCAAGATGATTGAGGGTCTGGAAGAAGTGTCTTACGAGAAGCGGCTTAGGGATCTGGGACAGTTTAGTCTTTCAAAAAGAAGGCTGAGAGGGGAGATGATAGCCATGTTTAAATATCTGAAAGGATGCCATATTGAAGAGGGGCCTGTCTTGTTCTCCATGGTTTCAGAGACTAGGACTCAGGGCAATGGTTTCAAACTACAGGAAATGACATTCAAGGGTGCTTTTACACAACCCCTAAGATCCGCTGGCCACTTAGGGCGTTTATACATGACCCCTAAGCTCCGCTGCAAATGGCTCCCAGCTCCGGAGCTTAGAAATGTTTCCCCACCAGCTCCGGAGTTTAGAGAAAATTAAGTGCGACCACGCCCCCATAAGCGCGACTCAGTGCACCTTTCATGTACCTGATCTCAGCAGGTGAAAATTCCTTGATGCGGATAAGAGTGCCCGGCTCTCCTTGCTTGTCTGTTGTTTTTTTGCCTCCTGCCCCTTTAAGAGCCCCTTGAGAAGGAACCAGGAAGTAACGGGGCTCTTGTGGCAACTTCGACCGGCACCGGCAGGTTAGTAAAGGCTTCTTTTGTCCTTTTTCCCCTCCCCCCCCCCACGCAGACAGGAGCAGGAACAGAAACGAACCCCCAAGATCTCTGGTCCGAATTTAAGGGACCAGCGGATCTTAGGGGTTGTGTGAAAAGGCCCTTAAATTCGGACCAGAGATCTTAGGGGCTTGTCGCTCTTCCTGTGTCCCCACCCTGGCTGCTGGCTGCGTGAGGGGAGGGAGAAAAAAAAGGAAGAAAAGATCGTGGCTCACCTCCGTTCTGCCTCCGCTCTTGCCGCGGCAACATTCCTGTCTCTGTAAAGTAGCTCTTAAAGGGGCGAGAGCCAAAAAAACAACAAACAGAAGCGAGGAGAGCCCCACACTCACTATCCTTACACTGCATCAAGCAATTTTCACCCCAGAAGAGCAGGTGCAAGAAAAGTGCGCTGGGTCGCGCTTAGGTGGGCGGGGTCGCACTTAATTTCCTCTAAACTCGGGAGCTGGTGGGGAAACATTTTAAAGCTCCGGAGCTGGGAGCCATTTGCCCCGGAGTTTAGGGGTCGTGTATAAACACACCAAATTAAACATTTTGGATCTGAAGTGGGCCCTGAAAGACTCGTTAAAGCTTTAAGAGTAAATGAGATATTTCAGGAGTGGTTTCTTGTGATGTGCTCCAAATCAGGACACCCTCAGTTTCAAGGTTTTTGCCAAGAGAATTCACACTTGATATGATCTAAGACCCCACCCCCTTTCTGGCAATCCAGGGTAATCTCAAAGCTCTCCTCCACATCTCAAAGGGATCCATTATTTTTCCTGCCAGCTTTCTTTACTGTCCAGCTTTCACACCCTTGGAAGAAAACACAAGTGAGGAAAAGAATGTCTGTGAAGATTCTCAGTCATCCAGGTGAGTTTATCTGGAAGCTGGGTCATGGCAACTGGACTTCTTTTCTTGAGAGATTGAAACATTTTACCGCTCATTCAAATAGCTTTGTCAGTCTTCGTCAAGCGAGGGAATGAACCGGTTCTTGATTTCCAGTGACACATTTCTTCACTTAAGGATATTCTCTAGTTCCCACCTGGAATACGGTGTCCATTTCTGTACTCCTCAATTTAAAAAGGTTGTTGACAGCCTCGAGTGGGTCCAGAGGAGAGTGACCAGGATGGTTAAAGTTCTGGAACATATGCCTTAGGAGGAGCGGCTTAGGGAGCTGGGTATGTTTAGCCTTACAAAAAGAAGTTTGAGAGGGGATGATAGCTATGTTTAAATATTTGAAAGGATGTCATATTGAAGAGGGAACAGGTTTGTTTTCCATGGCTTCAGAGACTAGGACTCGGGGCAGTGGTTTCAAACTACAGGAAAAGAGATTCCATTTGAACATTAGGAAGAACTTCATGACAGTTAGAGCTGTTCGGAAGTGGAAGATGCTGCCACAAAGGAGGATGGTGGAGTCTCCTCCTTTGGAGGTTTTTAAGCAGAGGCTGGAGGGCCATCTGTTGGGGGTGCTGTCATGGGCATTTCTGCATGGCCAGGGGTTGGACTGGATGGCCCTGGAGGACTCTTCCAGCTCTAGGATTGTAGGATTCCTGCAGGACCAGAAGCAGAGTAAGCCACAGAAACTATCAATATTGCACCAGAAGAGATGCAAGAGAGGGGAACAGATGCCGAGGCCGTCACGTTGCATTATTGATGGATCTCACCAAGACGTTGCCCAATGTCATGCTCCGATGGGCACAGATGTTATGCTCCCACATGCAGAATTCATTGGCGGCACTGCTGGGCACGGGCTGCCAGGAGCTGGCCTCGAGAATCACAGGCTGCACTCTAAAGCTGTCGAAACTTATCGTGCCGGGGGCGGTGGTGGTGGTGGTGGTGGTGGTGACCACCAGCTTTGGTAGCTCCTCCAAATATCTTAGGGAGTGAGCAGGTGCCTTTCTGCTGTAGCTATTGCATTGTTGTTTTTATTTCCCCCTTTCTCATCATCACATCAAAACCCACCTGTTGTGATCATAAATGTTGAAACAAGGAGGTCATCTTGAGTTCAGGGCCGGCTCTACCATTCGGGAGCAGGAGGCAGCTGCCTTGAATGGCAGATTTGGGGAAGCAGCAGCATCTGCGCATCATCTCCTGAAGCCTCTGACGTGTCCTCTTTGGACACAAGGAGCAGAGCCTTGTGTGCAGTGGGGTGGGCTGTCCCCAAATGACCTGCAGTCCTGGGTGAGGTGGATGCCACCATTCCCTTCTCAGTATTAAAGTAAGATTCAACTGCTGGCTTCCCAAGGTAGCATGGAGGAATGACATCCAGTCCACTGCCCCAGGTAGCAGATATCATGGGCCGTACCTGAACGGACTCCACTGGAGAGCAGAGGCAGTATCTGGTCTTGGATTCCATTTCTTTGAAGGAAATCTCCAGGGTGCTGCTGAACCTATTCGGAACAGAGGGTTCAGCCCATTGGATGGCTTCTGCCAATTTTGCCCTAAAAACCCAGTCCAGATTCTTTACCCCACCGATATTGGAGCTACCAGCAATCCACTGAGCAACCATGCTGAACTTAGGTGATCCTCTTTAGTCTGGAAAAAAAGGCGCCTGAGGGAGGATATGATTGAGACGTACAAAATAATGCAGGGCATGAGTCAAGTGGATAGAGAGAAGCTCTTCTCTCTCTCCCAAAATACCAGAACTAGGGGACATGCACTCAAATTGAGGGCTGGGAGAGTAAGAACAGACAAAAGAAAATGTTTTTTCACCCAGCGTGTTGTAAGTCTATGGAACTCCCTGCCACAAGATGTGGTGATGGCATCTGGCCTGGACGCCTTCAAAAGGGGATTGGTCAGATTCCTGTAGGAGCCGTCCATCACAGGTTACAAACCATGAGGGAGATGTGTCATCTCCAGGCTTAAAACCTTCAAGGACCAGATGCAGGGGAGGGGTTCAGGAGACAGAGATCTAGTCTCATGCGCTCCCAGACACATCTGGTGGGGGCACTATGGCCTAATCCAGCAGGGCTCCTCTTATGTTTTTATGTTCTTATGTTCTTAGTAGCTTCATTTTCCTTGCTGGATCTAGATAACTGTCTTTTTCTAGGCTCCAGTGCCAATATGGGTATTGCATTTTGATATGGAATGTGTGCAACAGGCTGCAACACAGTGTGCCTGTTTGTCTCCTTTAAAATAAGGAAACACCTCCCTTGTCCTTCCTTGTGGGCACTCTTCAGAGCATGGAAAGCCCAACAGCGAGTGGCATGAATTGTGCAGCGTCAGGATGTTGATAGATTAAGTGCCCCTTCGCTTTTGATAGAATAGCACATCCTTCTGCTCCTTTCAGTTAATTTCCGATCCCCAATTAATCTCCCTTTCTGACAGCTCATCCATCCTTTCAGTTAGGGATAGCTTCGAGAGGGGGAGGGGAAGGGAGAGTTTTGTCCAGTTTGCATTTTAAAGCCTGAACTCAGATGCAGCGTGGAAGGAAGTGTGCACTTCTTTGAATTTTGCAACGCCCTTTTCAGCTCGAAAGTGGGTTGCAGAATGCCTGGATTGGAGAAGGTTTCTTAGAAAAATGCAAGCTGCTCAGCTCTTGCAAACTGAAGTACGTGGCTTCCTTTAGGAGTTCAATTCATCTTGTATTTGGTCTTCCTCCTTTCCTGATGCCTTCCGCTTTTCCCAGCATGATTTTCCCCAGGGAATCCTGCCTTCTCATGATGGTGCCCAAAGTAGGAAAACCTCAGTGTCAACATGTTTGCCTCCAAAGATAGTTCAGGCTTATTTTCATCTAGGATCTGCTTGTTCATCTTTCTGGCTGTGCAGGATACCTGCAAAGCTCTCATCCCATACCACTTTTTTTTACTTGGTCAGCTTTCTTTGCCATTTCACACTCATACATGGTGATTGGAAAAGCAAAAGTTTAGATGATTTCAGTCCTGGTCTCCAGTGACACATCCGTACACTTGGCAATCTTTTTAAATTCCTTCATTGCTGCCCTTTTAAGTCTCAGTGATTTATTTGCTGCAATCTCCGCTTGGATTATTGATGGACTCAAGTCATGCGAAATCTCTGACTACTTCAGTAGTTCCAGGACTACCTGTGTGAATTTAACCAGAACCCCACTATTAACTTTAAATGTATTGGACTTGTTGTGAAAACACAACAAGAACTTACTTCCTGATTTCGGAAGCTAAAGCAGGGTCGGCCCTGGTTAGTACAGTGGAACCTTGATTTACATGCTGCTTGACTTGCAGCATATTTGACTTGCAGCAAGAGGGGCCTGTTTGACTTGCATTGCGGGCTCCGACTTACAGCTCGGAGCCCCAGTGCAAGGCCCCGAAATCGGGCGACAGCTATGACCCAGCATCGCGGCTGCTGCCTCCAAACTGCTCCTGCCTTCTTCCTCTCCTCCGGCAGCGGCAGATGGAGCTGGTCCTCAGCCTTGCCAAAGCTGCCGCTGCCGCCGGAGGAGAAGAAGGGCCGGGAGCTCGGGGCTGGCCTCATTGGTTAGACAGTCAGCTCAGTCTTGTAAAAAATCTGGCTGCAGAAGTCTGGTCCACAATGGAAGCATTTTAGTTGGGGAGCTGTACAGTTATGGGACTCTAATGGCAAGCATAGGGTTGTTCAGAACTTGGAACGTCAGGTTAAAAATCAGTGAAACTTAAATGATAGACATTGTTGCTATGAACATTAAAAAGTGGGGGCGTATAACTTGTGGACTATAATTCCACTGCCTCCTCCTCTCTCTGAAGAGACATTTCATTTAGATCCCCGGAAGGAATCTCCTATCCCAGTCAATTTTATGTTAAATTGCTGTTTTCGGGGGTCTTTTTCATCATCTGGAATGGATTAATCCACTTTCCCATTACTTTCTATGGGAAACGTTCATTTGACAAGGCATGTTTGACTTAAGTCTAGACCTCCGGAATGGATTAATGACGTAAATCAAGGTTCCACTGTACTTGGATGGGAGACCACCAGGGAATACCAGGGGCTGTAGGCGCCTGGAGTAGGAACTGGCAAACCATTCCAGTATTCCTGCCAAGAAAACTCCACGGACATGGAGTCACGAAGAGTTGGTCGTGACTGCAACACCAGCACCACCCCCCACCACCACAACAAGGGTTTACAGAAATCCCAGTTTCTTAAATTCCAACTTCTGAAGCAAGAAAAAGAAGATGCAGTGAAGAAAATAAGCATGTCAACAGAAATGTCACTGTGCCAGACAACAGAAAGAGGTGACAGAATATAGGGGGAATATATAACCTTTTAAAAGTTATATTTTGTAGGCCAGAATTTTAGCCAAAATTGCCGGGGGCGGGCGGGTGGGGGGAGAGCCAAACTGACTGCTAAGACTGGAATGAGCTTTTGTGGTAATCTGGATTGTATTAATTTTTTTCCCATTATCAAGGGCAGTTTTTTTAAAAAAATTGCTCTTGTCCCTCCACCTCCCCTCACCTTATATGTATAAGCAGAGGGACCAGCTTTGCAAATGAAAACAATTATATGTATATTTGCAAAGCTTGTCCCTGTGCACCCCCTGTCAGTTTCCTCCCATCGTGCCATATCTCATGTGAGATAAATTCATTCTTCGGGCTGACCCATAAATCTTGGCCAGGAAGGAAAGAATAGTTGTCGGAAGCAGGAGGCAGGGAGGACGAGAGGGTATTTTCCCATTTGTCACTTGCAACGAAGTGTAAATGGAATGAGAATAAAAATTGGTTCGAGCTCCCAAGAGCTATGGGTGGTGTGGTGTGGGGTTCTCCTGCTCAGCTCAGGATGGGCCCCAAAGAACCCTAGAGATTCTTTGCTGGGAGGGGGCAAATTGCTCCTTCAGACACAGATGAACAATTGGTCTTCTTAGCACTTAGCACTCAGGAAGGGTGCAAAAATGAACTTTATGTTCTGTGTGTGTGTGTGTGTGTGTGTGTGTGTGTGTGTGTGTCCCACCCTTGTAAGCAAAGAAAGCAGGGGGAAATGGTAGTCAAAGGGTATTTGTACACGAACCCTAAACTCCGCCACAAATGGCTCCCAGCTCCGGAGCTTAAAATTGTTTCCCCACCAGCTCCAGAGTTTACAGATAATTAAGTGCGACCACGCCCACCTAAGCGCGTCCCACTTTTCAGGTACCTGCTCTCCGGAGGTGAAAAATCCTGATGCGGATATAACGTAGTGACTGCCGGGCTCTCCTTGCTTCTGTTTGTTCTTTTTTTGCCCCGCGCCCCTTTAAGAGATCTGAATGCAGTGCCGGGACGGCAGAATGGAGGTGGGCGGCATTCTTTTCTTCCTTTTTTTCTCCCTCCCCTCACGCAGCCAGCTGCCAGGAGTGCGGAGGAGGGGGTGGGAACGCAGGAACAGCGACAAACCCCTAATATCTCTGGTCCGAATTTAAGTGGCCAGCAGATCTTAGGGGGTCGTGTGAAAAGGCTGAAAGAGGCAGAAAGAAGAACGAAAGGGGTTGCTGGCACACTGGGATCCCCCCCTTCCCTTCCCTGCCCTGTGCTAGAGAGCAGCTGAAGCTCCGAATAGCATAGATCAAAGTTAATGCCAACAAAGAGGTTGAGACAAACTTTGCATGAGAAACACGTCTTCCTTCCTCTCTAATGCAAAACAACAAAGGGGACGAATGCCTCGGAGAATCTATTTCCCACCTCTAGCTCAAGAAGCACATGGTGGGCCAAACCTCCCTCCACAGGGTAAGAAAAGAGGGCAGAACTCAGAAAGCTGCCCTTGAAGAAGAACCTTCTTGCATGACTCATTACCTCTCGGAGACAGGGTGCTGTTATCGTTGCTGTTGTTAGTGGGGGGAAGTCATTCCTGGACTGGTGTGTTATAAATGTATTGCAAGGAGAGATGGGCAGGAACCAAAAAAAATGGCAATTCGTTTGGTTTTAGGGTTTGGTTTGGTTCGGTTCATTTTTAACAATTTTTTTTTTCAAATATTCATTTCGTTGGTTCATTTTGAATTGTTACTCATTTCCCACTACTTTGTGTCATTTAATCCAATTGACAGCATTCGGGCGGTGAAAAAACATTCAAAAATAATTAAAAAATACAGACGTCGACAACTACAGTTTGGTGACCCACAGACCGGGGCCGATGCTCTCGGGCCAGTACCGGGGCCCGCGGGCTGGATCTTTTATTTTATTTTATTTTATTTTACTGCCGACCATGGCCACCTACCAGCTGTAGCGTGGCCAGTCGGCTTTTTTTCCCTGGTTGCCCCCTCTCTGCAGCCAGGAAGACCAGACCGTCCAGGAAGGACCAGCACCAGGTAAGAGACATCTCTGTCACCATTAACAAAACGAACCAAGTTTTTTTGGTTCAGTTCGGTTTGTTTTAAAACCACTCGGAGGTCCGTTATTTGTTTCATTATATAACAAAACGAATAGCGAATAACAAAACAAACTAAAAGTTCATTTCGTGCCCATCTGTAATTGCAAGAGTAGGGAACCTTCAGTCCTTGATATGTTCTGGACCGCAGCCTCCACAATCTTTTATCATTGGCAAGATCACCCGTGCGTTCTGAAAGTTCCGGTCCAAAACATCTGGAGGCCCAAAGGTTCTCCCTCCCCATGTATTGAATTGTCAATAGGGGAAAAAAAGGGAATTTTGGACAAAACACTGTGCAAGGTTTGGGAGACAAACATTAAAAACAAATCTGAGGGTTAGTCTGTGGAACTCCCTGCCACAGGATGTGGTGATGGCATCTGGCCCAGATGCCTTCAAAAGGGGGTTGGACTGGATGGCCCTTGAAGTCTCTTCCAAACTCTATGATTCTATGATTCACCATTTCTCCCCCCTTCTTCCTTCTTTTTCTTCTTCCTTTCTTGCAAAAACACCCACAAAAAGGGCAAGCATGCACAGAATCTCACCCTACAGGGGGAAGATTGGTGGATTTCCCCCCACCCCCAGTCTCAGCCACGAGAAATGCCAAGAAGAGTCACACACACACACACACCCATCCCAGATCAGCCACCAACACAATGATACTGAAATCTGACAGCAACATGACACAACTTGTAAAAATGTGAGCCATGAAAATATTGCTTGGATGGTTGTGGCTGCTCCCTTTTCCCTCTGATGAATTCTCCAGTGGCAATCGCCATGCCAAGGCTTAATATTCTCATTACAAACTCGATTGAAGCAAGGATGACTTTTTGACTCCCTTTCTGAAAAAAGCAAAAGCACTGGCTTTGAGGCCCCGGGACCTTTTTCAAACAGTTGGAGTAATGATGCAGCTAGGCCTGCAAAGAGAATCAGAACCAGTAAGGCAGAGAGATCCATCGCCCAAGAAGGGTCTTTTCTAAAATCAATATGCAGACCAATATTTTGAAGCTTTGTCCTACTTTCAGAGTCCATTTCCTGTTTTTCATCCATTTAAAGAGAAAGGCAACCAAGGATGTCAGCTACAGAGGCTTCTACAACCAATTTTGGGGCATCTTATTCTTTCTTGCACTAAGCTAAATGCAATTCCTACATCAACAGACAGTACACGTCCCTTTTGATTATGTTTACTTCCCTACAGAAGAGTGATTTCTGTTCCATAGTAGCTCTGCATTAGGCTGAAAGATTAAATATCAAAGAATTTGAATACTCCATGAAACTTTTGGGTGCTAAATCTAAAAAAAAAAAAAAGTACTTTTTCACCCAGAGGTGAAAGACCACTCCAGTATTCCTGCCAAGAAACTCCAACGAAGAGTCGGTCACGGCTGTAAGGGCGTAACACAAACAATAATGCAGGGAGCAGAAGGCAGGCAGGGGACTCTGGTTTCACAGTCCCAGCGAATCTCTTCTGAGATTTACTTTGAACTTGATGGAAGCTCTCTGGGATGCCCTCACCCAGATCTGTCAGCATCTTGGACAGCCTGTTTGAACTTTTCAGCCCAATTTAAACAAAAACACCAATCCCCTTCCCAGTCTGTCATCAATTGTCAGACTGTCAAACGATTTTAAAAAATAAACTGTTTATTGTCTTATCACATCTTTATTGTCTTATCACGTCTTTATTGTCTTACCACGTTAGAGATGGGCATGAACCAAAAAAAAGGTAATTCATTTCGGTTCATTTCATTTTAGGGTTTGGTTCGTTTCGTTTCCTTTTTAAACAATATTTTTAGAAAAAATTCATTTTGTTGGTTCATTGATTCGTTATTCGTGGTTTGATTTTTTTATTTTTTCTTTGATTTTAGGGCACCGACCCGGCCACCCCTGGGGCCAGGTCAGCGCTCTTTTTTGTTTTTAATTTTTTTTTAAAAAAAATAATTATTATTTTTACTGGCGGCCACATGGCCTGCGCTACAGCTGTAGCATGGGCCGGTCAGCTTTGTTTTTCTTTTGCTGGCCACAGGCCAGTTCTGCAACCCATGGGCCGGGTCTGGTGCTCGCGGGCCGGTACTGGGCCCGCACACCAGATTGGGGTTTTGTTTTGTTTTGTTTTTTTCAAGCACCAACCGTGCAGCCCTTGGGGCCCAGTCGATGCTGGCTTTATTTTTAATATTTTTTCCTTGATTTTAGGGCACCAACCTGGCCACCCCTCGGGGTGGGTTGGCACTCCTTTAAAAACAATTATTTCATTTTTATTTTATTTTTACTGCTGACCATGTGGCCTGTGCTATAGCTGTAGCATGGGCCGTCTTTTTTTTTCCTGGTTGCCCTCCCTGAAGCCAGGAAGACCGGACCTCTAGGACCAGCACAGTGCTGCCATTGACAAAATGAACCCATTTTTTGTTTGTTTGGTTCATTTCGTTCTATATCCACTCTGGAGTTCGTTATTTGTTTTGTTACGTAATGAAGCAAATAATGAATAATGAATCACAAATAACAAAATGAACGAAAAGTTCATTTCATGCCCATCTCTGCTTATGGTTATGGATACAGTCACTTGAGATCTGGAGACCCCAGTGTCCTGGATGCTCCCTTACCCTGATGATGTCATGATGGCCTCCGAGAGTAAGGCAGATCTTGGGTGCCAAGTCTAAGTATGGAGTGACCCATGGCATTGACTTACAGAGATCTGAGGAGCTCGAATACCTCGGGTGCACAATCACAGGCCACCGGAGTCTGAAGTGCAAAGTTACATCAAGGATCAACAATGCCTGGCTAAAACGGCGACATCAAGCATCATGTGCAACAAAAAGATCAGGGACCATTCAAAGTCAAAGACCAGTACGGCCTGTTGTTGGTCTGTGGGGCGGAATGCTGGCTGGCCACTGAAGATGTTGAATGTTGCCTTGGTGTCGTGGAGACAAAGATGCTACAGTGGACTTCCAGACTCACAAGAAAGGGCCATGTGTGCAATGATATCCAAGCAAAAACACAGCATCACACCAAATGCTGACAAGCTGCGTGAAGCCTGACTACGTTGATATGGACGTGTCTTGCATGTCAATGAGGAAACTCTGGTCAAAAAAGGTCTCACCCTGGAGGTCAGTGGATCCAGACCAAAGGGTCGCCCAAAACAGCACTGGACAAACACCCTTGAGAATGACATGAAGCTGTCCTGAGTTCACCCAGACCTAGCCCATGACTGTGCCAAGGCCACAACAAGAATAGCAAACCCCCAACACTAAGTGGGACAAAGACTAAGAAAAAGATTGTCTTATGATGTCCATGAGTCCAAAGATGGGGGTCCAAAGAGGCCAGATGGCTACAGGATGCCTTTCATGCTGAAGACAGATCACTCAGGTATTCAGAACATCACAAGACATTGAGAGAGATAAAGAGAGAGAGAGAGAAGTTGAGTCTGTCTTTCCAGCCTTGGACTCTCTCGTCTTATCCAAGGTTAGAGAAATCATGTAGAATCCAACTGCACAGAAGTAGAATATCATGGCGCAAGGATGCCTCCAAATATCAAAGGTATTTTCCAAGATAAACTACTGGTAATGTGAATCATCACTTTTGATCTAAAGAAGGCTACTAAAGAACATGAGCAAATCATACACACCTCAGGATGGCCTCATCTCTGTATCTCTTCACCAGCATCTTTCCCTGCCGGGCCGCTCAGTTTTGCCAGCCTTTTAACCCTCAGGCATCAAGACCAAAAGGAAAACACCATGATATTAAGACATAGGGTGTTTTCTACTGCAGTGAGTATAAGGAACAGGTCAACGCTGGCATTACCGGCAGGGTTAAGGGTTGGCCGCTGAATTTGCTGAAGTCACTGAAAACTCCTGTGTCTGCCCCTCCCTCCTGAATGGGGACAACCTACCAATAACCAGAACCCATAACTCCTGGGACCCACCATGGTTGGCTGCATGGGATGGCTTGTTTTCTCCACTGTCTTCCATTGTCCGGGACATAAGCATTTTGAAGTATCCAAAAGCAATGGGTGTGTTCAGATAATTTGTATTCCAGTCGTCTTTTTTTTGGCAAATGTAAGTAAATAACCAACCAAACAACCAAACACCGCCCCCCCCAAAAAAAGAACAACCCTACGCATGGCCTGTGGATGGAATTGGGGGACATGGTTCACAATTTCTCAGGCAATAATGGGATAAACGGACTCCCTGGCACATTCTGGCTTATGTCATTTTGGAAACCAAGCATGATTCCATTGGGACCGAAAATCCTTTCCTTATCCAAGAAGGAGCAAAGTTCAAGCTGTTGGTCTAGGCCAGTATGACCAACTCTGGCCGGTAGCAGTTCTCTGTCATTTCAGGGTAGATTCTTCCTGACTACAACAGCCCCCCCCCCCCACCAAATCCAATTACTAACTGAGGTCTAAAGGAAAAGCAGATGGCATCAGGTGAGTTAATGGTTGTTGCCATTGTGTGATATCAAGTCTCCTCCTCCTTATGGTGACCTCATGAATGAGTGATGATAAAAAAAACACACCCAAATAAATCCTGTCCTGGTATTACACACACACGTTCTCCTGAAAATTGTAGTTTGATGAGGACTAGAAAGTTGCCAAAGATGCATTATTTTGGAAGGTATTGCCAAGAAGATATATAAGTGTGCATATTAAACAAAATGAGTTTCCACCAAGACATATACATGTGTGTCTCTGTGTGTGTCTGTCTGTCTTTCTCTGTCTGTCTGTCTGTGTGTGTGTCTCTGTGTGTATACAAACACACTAACACACACGTACATACGTACATGTGTGTGTGTGTGTGTGTCTGTACTTATAGGTATATATATTAGTATATAAGCGTTTGCTTAAATACATTTTTGCCACTTTCACAAGTATCTATGTTAATTTAAGTGATTCCCTCCATCCCTCAAATGGAGCCAGGATATTTTTTAAAAAAAATTAGGGTGCAGTTTAGATTGTATAATCTGTTTATCTACATATGTGTACTGTACACATATAGATAAACAGATTATACAATCTAAACTGTACCTTAATTAAAAAACAATTCGACAATATGTGTACTGTACATATGGGGTGTGGTGGCCCCGCAGGCTAGAGTGCTGAAAACTGTCGGCTGCAAAGTAGCCAGCTTGGCAGTTTGAATCCCGGGTGCCACGCAGAGGAGTGAGCTCCTGGTGTGAACCCCAGCTCCTGCCAACCTAGCAGTTCGAAAGCATGCAAATGCGAGTAGAGAAATAGGCATCACCACAAAAAGCAGGAAAGTAAATGGTGTTCCGTGTGCAGAAATGCATTCAGCCATGCCAGCCACGTGGCCACAGACTTGCACAACACTGGCTCTATGGCTTAGAAACGGAGATGAGCACTGCCCCTAGACTTGGACACGACTAGCACGCATGTGCAGGGGAAACTTTTGCCTTTTTTACTGCACAAATAATAATTATATGCCTTCCAGTCAATTCTGAGTTATGGTGACACTTCCCAAGGTTTTCTGGGTAAAGAATATTGAGAAGCAGATTCTCCTTTCCTTCTTCTGGGGGCCCTCTGAGATTCTGCACTTGCCCCAAGGTTACCCAGGCTGGCTTTTCTCCCGGGAGGCCCAGTGGGGAATTCAACTCTCAACCTTTGGCTCCACAGCCAAATAAATAAACCACTGAGCTATCCAACAACCAATGCATACTGTATACCCACACATATCTGTATACCTATATTTATACACAACCATAAAAATAGGAGAGGTTAGAAAGATTGCTTCATGCTACTCTCCAGGCAGGGAATATAGGTTTAGTAATAAATAAGTCAGTGAACATTAAATCGATAATAACTCAAAAATATCTCCTGCCAGAGAAATATATATATGTATATAGTATATTTTAAACTCATCTCCAGCATCAGCAACAACATGAATTTTGGTGAAGAGAGAAATTTTACCTTGATAAGTTGATAACATAAATACTAATCACCATTGATCAGCTTGCTGGGAGCTTCGAGAGAGGCTTATACTTGGAGAGAAACACTTCTAGATGCAACGCACACAGAGCCCGAGACTAGCAGCAGGATCCCACCAGAAAAGGTTGGTGATTCTTTTTGTGGCTGTAGGCACCTGGAGTAGGAACTGGCAAACCACGCCAGTATTCCTGCCAAGAAAACTCCATGGACATGGGGTCACGAAGAGTTGGTCACGACTGTAACAACACAACACACACACATTGTGGCGCAGAGGTTCAATGCCTGTACTGTAGGTAAAACTGTGCTCATGACCTGAACATAAGAACGTAAGAACATAAGAAGAGCCCTGCTGGATCAGGCCAAAGACCCATCTAGTCCAGCTTCCTGGATCTCACAGTGGCCCCACCAGATGCGTTTGGGAGACTAGATATCTGTCTCCTGGTACTACTCCCCTGCATCTGGCCCTTGAAGTACTCTGGTTTTAAGCCTGGAGATTACACATCTCCATCATGGTTTGTAACCTGTGATGGACTTTTCTTCCAGGAATCTGTCCAATCCCCTTTTGAAGGCATCCAGGCCAGGTGCCATCACCAAATCCTGTGGCAGGGAGTTCCACAGAGTAACAACATGCTGGGTAAAAAAATATTTTCTTTTGTCTGTTCTTACTCTTCCAGCCCTCAGTGGATGTCCCCTAGTTCTGGTATTTTGTGACAGGGAGAAGAGTGTCCCTCTATCCACTTGACTCATGGTTCACTCCCAGGTAGCTGGCTCATGGTTGACTCAGCCTTCCCATTTTTGACAATGGGAACAACTTGGGAAGAACCGTCACTCCGCTTCAAACATGGGGGTCACATTCCAGCAGGAGCCAAATAGAATCAAGGACTTGATAAAAGAGTCATTGTGGATCAGGCCCATGTACACCGAAAACACTCCCATCAGCAGGATAACATCTTCATGATCTGCGGACGTTTCAAGAAGGTAGGTTTCCCTCTGCTATGAACACATGACACGTACAATGTCTCTTCTTTTAGAAACACTTTATTGGAGGACACATCTTGTATTGTCAGGGAAGCCATACAGAAGACCCCTCTCCACCCCATGACACAGTGGTTCAATGCCTGTCCTGCAGGTAAAACTGTGCTCACCACCTGGGGTTCAATCCCAGGTAGCCGGCTCTTGGCTGACTCATCCTTCCATCCTTCCGAGGTCGATAAAATGAGCAGCCAGCTTGCTAGGGGGTTGGGCAATGTGTAGCTTGGATAATTAAACTATAAACTGCCCAGAGACTACTTGAAGTGGTATGGTATTTTTTGCTTTTTTCGGGGTGGGCGGGAGACGGAAATATGTGAATTCTGGAGGAAGGTAGACCAAAAAAGTGCTCCCATTTAGAGGCCATTGAGATTTGCTTTTATGACAAGTCTAATCAGGAAAAGTATTAAGATAATGGAACAAAAAATAAAGGAGATGGAAGATTAGCACAGGTGAGGCAGATTACTGCAGGCTTCTAGAGAGTGTTTGCTAATGGAATGGGATTTAACTGGACTTTGCCTTAGTTTTGCTGCCGGAGGTGGAAGAATGGTGTCATAGCTTTGCCCACCCCCACCCCCCACCCGGGGGGGGGGGTAATGAAAAAAATTACCAAAGCTTCATTTGCTCCACTCCATTGGTTTTGAACATGTGGAATTAAGCAGTGATAAAACTGGGTAATGGTAGACTTTGTTTTGAATCTCTCGCACACTTTCACTAATTAAAACAACACCACTGTGCATCCATTTAAAAGATTCCTGGAAAACGGATCCCAGAGACAATGATGCCGCATGCCGGCCCAGCAGCCTCAGGACAGTGACAAGAGAAGAGAGGGCAGAGAGCAAGAGAAGATTTGCAGGGTTCTGGTTATGAGTTCAATAGGACCAGTGTAACATCAGGGGACTGACTTCAAGTCCTTCCCCCATGGATCCTGAAAAAATGTAGATTATAACAAGCACTATATATAGCATGGTCTCTGTCCCCCCCCCTAGTGGCCAGTTATAGCAACTTCAAGTTTAGAAATATATACAATAGTTCTAGGATTTTTCTTTTAATATTTTAAAAATACTTTTAGACCATCAACAAGTGAAATAGTTTATTGATTCCATGGATCAAGGGGTCCTGCTGTACTTTTGAGGGAGACAAGGAGGTGTGTGCAGCTATATGGACAGATGCCATTAAAGGGAGAAGCCAGAATAGCATTCAACAAATTGCATGCAGGATGATATGTGCGCAATCAGCTTCCTCCATTTTCTAGATACAGAATCAGAATCTACTTGAGTGAAGCACTGAATCCTGAACTTTAGTTCTAATAAAAATAATAATTTAAAATCAATGGGACGGACCAAGGTCTCAAGATGTTGGTGGAAATCCTTTTAACTGAAGAGTTGTGGGCAGAATGTCACTCCAGAACTATACCTGGGTTCAAATCTCCAATTAGATAAGGAAACACACATGGGGGAAGGTGGAACTGGTAAAACAACTCCTTTAATGTGTGTGTTGTGTTGTTACAGTCCTGACCGACTCTTCGTGACTCCATGTCCATAGAGTTTTCTTGGCAGGAATACTGGAGTGGCTTGCCAGTTCCTTCTCCAGGCACCTACAGCCCCTGGTATTCCCTGGTGGTCTCCCGTCCAAGTACTAACTAGGTATGACCCTGCTTAGCTTCTGGTGCAGCACATAACATACTAGGTGTAGCTAAAACTGGATTCACCCCTGAATTCAAGATTTGCTTGTGGCTGGAGTAGAATTAACTTGGCATTTCAATCCAAGAATGGTTAAATTAGAGGCATGGTGTGTCTGATATTTCTAATTTCGGGGATTTAGGATGATGGAGACTTTTGTTTCTTGACATAGATAAAGAGAGGGAGGGAGGGAGGGGTAGGCAGACAGACAGACAGACAGACAGACAGACAGACAGATAGGAAGGAAGGAAGGAAGGAAGGAAGGAAGGAAGGAAGGAAGGAAGGAAGGAAGGAACTGATGATGTAGACAGACAGACAGACAGATAGATAGATAGATAGATAGATAGATAGATAGATAGATAGATAGATAGATAGATAGATAGATAGATAGATAGATAGATAGATAGATAATGGCAGCCTCTGAGGGTGAGTTGGTAAGAGCAACATTTTTTGGCTGCTGAATTGAGACACAGGAGATTGAGACGGGAAAGAGAAGCGCGAAGGAGTGAAAGCAGAAGTAAGCTGGGGCCAAGACTTATATGCTGGCACTGGAATGCCAGATCCTGATGCATGTACTCCTGTGAAGACTAATTAATGGCCTTGGAAAACAAAACGGCCACACAGAGCTTTGAGTGTCTGGTACAAGTTCTCCAGAGTAGTCCACCTCTCCTCTTTTTTCCTCATCAACCGGCACTTACGGTCTCAGTACCCCACTCAAGGACATTAGTAGCAGAAAGACTAAAAACTATTTTCTTGAGTTGCAGTTGGGAACAGCTAACAAGCAATGCAAACGACTCCGACACACTTCTGAAGAGACTAAAGAGAGGGAAAGAGCGAAGATGAGAGAGGCGAAGCTCTCTGTGAATTGAGAGGGAGGAGGGAATGATTGGTTAGTGCTGGGTGGATTGACAGCCATCCCAGCTCAGAAAGGTACCCATTCATCCCCTCAAGCCATTGGCTGCACCTGAAGCTGCGAATAAAACTCCATCATGAATTTATTGTGCCGAAGGTAAAAACAAAACACAGCGAAAGAGGAGTCTAACTCCCTTTTGAGTTTATTTGTTTGCTGGTTTGCTTTTGGCTTTCTGGCATTTGGATGGATGCCCACCCCTTCTTCTTCTCAAGTGCCACGTCCTCGTAGAACATTGGCCATCAGGAGCCTGAACTGGTTTCTATTCTAAAGCTATTCTAAACAGAGCAGCCGTGCTCACTCCGGACCATTGGCTTAAGTTCTTAAGGCAGAATGTTTTTCTACGCCTGGGCCACACTCCCCGTCTATTTCTCCTTGAAGGATAACCTGCAGCAGATGGTATTTCTCATTGCACATTATGTGTCCAAAATACTGCAATTTTCTTCTAGTCACGGTATTGAGGATTTCTAACTTTTTATTCATGTGCTGTAATACAGCCACGTTAGTGAGTCTGGCTGTCCAAGGCATCTTCAGAATTCGTATGTACATCCACATTTCGAATGCTTCAAGCTTCCTGCATAATATAAGAAGAGCCATGCTGGATCAGGCCAAAGGCCCATCTAGTCCATCCTCCTGTATCGCACAGTGGCCCCACCAGATGCGTTTGGGAGCGCATGAGACTAGATATCTATCTCCTGATACCACTCCCCTGCATCTGGCCCTTGATGTACCCCGGTTTTAAGCCTGGAGATGACACATCTCCCTCATGGTTTGTAACCTGTGATGGACTTTTCCTCCAGGAATCTGTCAAATCCCCCTTTTAATGTCTCTGTAAGGGTCCAAGTTTCAACATCATAGAGAACTATGCTGAACACTCTACATAGGATTGAAGTATTCAAGTACGAAGTCTGATAGATAAGTCCTGGTTTGTCAAGACTTTCCACATTTTCTGGAAGGAATTTCTTGCTTTCAATTCTACAACAAATTTCACATGAAGGATCCCAGTTATTTTTGAAAAAGCATCCCAAGTATTTATAAGATGATGCTCTCTCAGTTATATCGCTGCCAATCTTGAGAAGGTTCTGTGAACCATTTTGATTTTTTGCTGATAACCATTTTGTCTTCACATTAAATCGCAATCCCATGGCGCTGCTTTCTGCAGCCACAGAATCCAATAATCCTTGCAAATCTGCCAGACTTAGAATCATAGAATCCTAGAGTTGGAAGAGACCTCAAGGGGCATCTAGTCCAACCTCCTGCCATGCAGGAACCCCCATCTCAGGACTCCCGACAGATGGCCATCCAGCCTCTGCTTAAAAACCTCCAAAGGAGGAGACTCCACCACCATGTGTCTTCCACTGCCATACAGCTCTGTCATGAAGTTCTTCCTAATGTTTAAATTGAATCTCTTTTCCTGTAGTTTGAAAACACAGGCCTCCAGCTGCCTGAGCTTGTCCCCCAAGAGGGCCACCTGCTTGCACTTTGAGCATGTGTTTCCTGGCACCTGGTTTGGCAAAAAAAAAAAAAACTGAAACTTGCCCAGATGTGGCAAGAAACTACGATCTGCCCCCTGCCCCTCCATCCTGACTAATTGGTCAGTTACTTGAAAAGAGAAGAAAGAAAGAAAAAGATAATGGAAAAACCAATCCTCTCACTTAATAATCTTCTCCAGTACTAGAGATGGGCATGAAATGAATTTTTATTCGTTTTGTTATTCATTATTCATTTCGTTAGGGAATGAAACAAATAACGAAGGGACCCATCAAAGAAAAATGAAACGAAATGAAAACATATTTCGTTTGCTTTGTTTTTCATTCTGGTATAGCTTTTCCTCCTGGACCAGGCCAGGTGTGCATGTGTGTGTGACAAAAAACAACAGAGGCACTAGCACCTCTCAGCTGGGAAGCGCTGGCCCCAAGCCAGCACTTCTCAGCTGTTTAAAAAAAGGATAAAAAGCCCCGCAACAGGGACTATTTAAAATAATACCTCCTCCCCCCCCCCAAAAAAATGTGTCCCTTGTCTGTGCCCAGCCAGTAAAAAATGAAACAAAAAGTTTAAAAAGAAAACTGAAACAAACGAAATACAAAACAAACATTTTTTAAACATTTTGTATTAAATGAAACAAAACGGGGGCCGGGCCGACAAATAACGAAATGATATGCCATTTTGGTGTTTTGTGCCCATCTCTATCCACTACCCTCAGTATTGTTACAGTATCTACCCTCCCTGTTTATATATATATGTGTGTGTGTGCGTGTGTGTGTGTGGTTTTTTTTAAATTCTGGCAATAGTAAGATACAGCCAAATCTCCACGTGCTCTCAGGAACTTTGCAAGCAGTTTAAAAATTCCTCCTCCAAGTATCCTTTTTAAAATCCTGCAAAAAAACAGTATTCAATTCCGTTGTTTTAAAGAGAAACTGCTGGCAATAGTATGATACAGCCAGATCCTTCACGTGCTCTCAGGAGTTTTGCAAGCAGAGCAGTGTTGTCAGCATATTTTATGTTATTAACAAGAACTCCATTCACATTTCACACCTTGGTTCTTTCCTTCAAGAGCATCCCGGAAAATTCTTTCTGAATAGATATTATAAAGGAGAGGTGAGCGAATACAACCTTGACAAACAATTTTCATATTTGACAACTCTTCTGATATGACCACCGCGTCTGAACTTGCAAATTTCCTCTTCTGTAATTCAAAGAAGGTCTCCATAAAGACCAGATTCCTGTATAGTTATTTGTTCTTCTCTGAGCTTATCTCTGCTCCAAGGTGGTCAGGCGGCTGTTTTGCATGGGGCCGGGGGAAACCCACAGCCATCCAGGCCTTGCTAGACTCCAAATCCCATCATCATGAGGGAGCATGGTCAAGGGCCGGGGGGGGGGTGTTAATGGGGATTGGAGGGAAGTGAGCTAGGAAGTTAACCAATAGATTGTAGAATGGAGTATGTCAGAGTAGTCCAATTGAAAGGCAGGTTTATTAGGTTCAGTAGCAACATTCCTCTTTTGATCAAAATTTATATCTGGTGAACGGAGCTCATGGCAAACAAACACACACACACACACACACAGTGCAAACAGGCCAACAAACAATTAAACTTAAATCTGGGCAGCAACAAAAAGCTCTGCTTAGCAAAACAAAAGCTGCAGGGAGAGAGAGAAAGCTGGGGACATCAGACAAAGCGGAATTGGAAGGGCCTCTGAAGAGGCATTTAATTTAGTCCCTGAAAGGTTCAGGCTGAATCGTGCCAAGCTTCTCTCAAGCGGGCCCACCACCCAGGTAAAGGAAAGGGCAAAAAAAAAAATTGCTCCAGTCAAGAAAACAATCGAGCCATCCAAGCAAGGGAGCAGCAACTATCCAGTCCTCTGAAAGTAAGTAGCTCAAAACCAGCTAAAGCAGAGTAACTCACCACCAAGTCGTGCCCCTCACTGATTTTTTTGCAAATCAACTACAACTTCAGTTCTATATTCTCTCTCCCTGTGCAGTTCATACTCTGGGTCAGGGAATAAGTAGTTTAGAAAACAGCCATGTGAGGAGGTACATGAATTTGTGGGGGGGATAAATATGATCCCTGAGGGACGCGGGGGCTCAGCGGGCTAGAGTGCTGAAACAGTGGGCTGCAAAGTTGGCAGCTCGGCGGTTCGAATCCCGGGTGCCACGCAGCGGAGTGAGCACCCGCTGATAACCCCAGCTCCTGCCAACCTAGCAGTTTGAAAGCATGTCAATGCAAGTAGATAAAGAGGTACCACCGTAAAAAGCAGGAAGGTAAAGCAATGTTCCGTGCACAGAAATGCATTCAGACATGGCCACAGACTTGCACAACACAGGCTCTTTGACTTGGAAACAGAGATGAGTGCCACCCCTAGTTGGACACGACTAGTGCGCAAGTGCGGGGGCAACCTTTACCTTTTTAAATGTGTTCCTGGTGTGGTTTTCTACTTGAAGCAACTTTGACATAGCCTCACTGATAAGGAGAAGGTGGCAGTGTGAGAGAGTCTCCGGGTGATTAATTTCTTTAATTTTAATTTTTGGGCATCTAATGGGAAATCCTGCTGGCATTAAATGCCTCTGACACATGTTGACCCTACCGAGGAGTGACCTCTAAAGTGTCCTGTCCTCAACAGCCCTGCTCTACTCTGATCTCAAGCTTATGTCTTCCTTGAGGGAGTCAATCTATCTTGTATTTGGTCTTCCTCTTGTCCCGTTGCCTTCCACCCTTTCCATCATAATTATTGCCTTATCCAGAGCATCCCGCCTGCTCGTGCAAAAGAAAGAGAGACTGAGTTTCCACATTTTTGGACTAGAGAGCTATGTCAGTCTTGTTTGCATCTCGGACCCACCTGGTGTGCAAAAGCGCCGTCGGGTTGGTCCGCCTCTACGGACGGGGAGCGGTGCTTTTGTACAGCTAACGCCTCTCAACCAGCCAAGACCTCAAGTACATTGCAACTGCTCTGTCTCGGAGGGAAGAGGGGAACCCAACCAGGAGGGTATCCTAATCCTTACAAATCACAAAAGCCCAGGATTTAACCTGGAGGCTCCCCTGGCTCCCCTGATGCCATTCTTTTTGCCTTTGGAATTCCATCCCTACCGAAGTGCGCTCTGCAGAGTCCCTGCTGGCCTTCCGGAAGGCTTTAAAAACCTACTTTTTCCAAGAGGCCTTTGGCGATTCTTATTCTTAGTTTTTTTTTTCCTTTTCTCTTCTCCGCCATCATACGCTTTAGTTGATGAGGTGCCACTAGGTTTTACTGTTCTTAAATTTATTGTTGTAATTTTATTTGTTTATCCTTGTACTTGTATGGCTAACATAGCCCTTGTAAGCCGCTTAGAGTTCGTTTGAAGATAAGCGGGATATAAATGCAATAAATAAATAAATAAATTCTTTAAAAAGGCCTTGTGTTCTGCAGTCCCTAGAGCCCTAGCTGTGCATCGCCATTGCCGGGGTTGAATTAAAGGTGAGGCATCTTAAGCTACCTCTGTTTTCCTTTCCTAACAGGCTGGCATCCATTCAGCGCTTCTCCCCCGATGTGCGCGTCTTGGTTTGATTCAGAAAGGCTGGCTTCGTTTCTTATATTCTTAAGCCAGGCACTGCCAAATGTCTCTGGAAGGCAAACGCGCCATGTGTTCCACGTTTCGACTTTACTCGGCCTCTCTTGAGAGCCTAAATGTGCTGAAGAAGTCAGCCAACGGCTTTCAGGTGGGGCTCTGCTACCCAGGGCTGGCGTCTAACTATAAACGGCCACACTGGCTTCTCTGATGACTGTTTACAAATTTCTGGGTGACGTTTCACCAGCGGGTCAGGCTTCAAATCTCTTAATGGGAAGCCACACACTTCCCACCAAGGGGTGTGGAAAGATCATTCAATGCTCCACAAGACAGGGAGCACAGTTGTTAAAAAGAAAACATTTTCAGATGATTCATTGATAAGATTCTGGTGTTTTTTCTTGGTGGAGCTGTAGGCCCCCAATATGGGGTACAGTATTCTGTCTGCTTTCCTGAAGGTTGTAGCTACTCACTTGAAGGGCTTTCTCACCATGGTTGACACAGTTGTGGTGACAGCAGTCAGCTGTCAGCCTTGACAGCTTTAAGAAAGGATGAGACAAGTTCATGGAGAACAAGGGTCAGCGGCTATCATGATGGATGCCGAAGGACAACCCCCGGGTTGGAGAGATAGGCAGAATATCACTCAGTGCCATTTGCAGGGGACCGTAAGCAGGTGAAGACCTCTGCTTGGGCAAATGATGAGCCACTCTGTGAGACAGAATGCTGGACTGGATGGGCTGTGGCCTGTTCCAGCAAGGCTGTTCTTATGTTCTTATAATGTATCATAATGAAATGTTTGTCTGCCAGCCGGCTTGACCTAGAGCTCCAACGTCAGGAAACGTCAGCTGAAGATCTGGCAAGGGCACTAAAATGACTTCCAGGAGGGTTCGTCTTGGGGTTATTTCATGGATTTATTAATGATGTTTAGCAACAACAAACAACCCTGTAGCTTGCTCTACTGTGCTGAGCCATGGTGGGGTTGAAGTCCAAGGGCTTTTCAGAAGTAATCAGGCTCCTCGGGAGTAAGGTGTCCCCTCAAAAGCAGGAAGCCTTGAAGTCTGATTTGATTTGGAATTTTGGGGAGGCAGGTGGCTGGTAAACCTCCCCTGTTTCAGGCTCCAGGCAGATCTATCAATGCACATATATACAGATACGTTCATACACATATACAGTGGACCCTTGTATAACAAAGGGTTTGTATAACATAAAATTTGTACAACATAAAAAATTCCGGAGATAGGGGAAATTTGCTTAACACAATTGCCTATGGGGCGAATCTGTACAACATAAAAATGGGATCACTCTGTTTTCAATGCATTCCTATGGGAAATCTGTATAAAGGAATTTTTGCTTAACATAATTTCATTTGGAACGAATTAATTCCTTTATACAAAGTACCACTGAAAGTGTATGGAAAGTACATTCCTAACGTCTCATTCCAGACATGATGGGAGGAAACAGAAAACCCAGATTTGTCCTCTTATGAGGTACAGTCGGGATGGGCAATCATTTTTGTCAGCAAATGATCCCATTTAGCTGGCCCCCTCCCGCAATCAAGGCAAGCCAGTTACCATATTTTAGAAGAAAAAAACAAGAAAAAATGTTTAGTCTAAGCAAGGTTTTATGATGGGGGAAGGGGAGGCTTGCAAACAGGTAATTGGAGTTGTGGAATCCAAGCTCCAAAAGGGAGGCTTACAAACTAGGTAACTGGAGCTGTGGGATCCAAACTGCAAAAAGGAAAGCTTGCAAACAAGGTAATTGGAACTGTTGAATCCAGGCTTCAGAAACGGAGGGCAGAGGCTCCATGGAGTCTTCTTTGCAACAAGGTGATTTTTTGACTGGAGAATCTTGGCTGCAGAAGGGGAGAGGTGGGAAGAGGCTCCCTGGAGGAAGATTCTTTGCAAACCCAGTGATTGGAACTGTGGAACCCCGGCTGCAGCCTGCAGGTATCTTATCTCTAAATGATAACCTGTGATATATATGTAGTGGGGACTGCTGTATTCGCTCTATAAGACGCACATGCATTTCCCCTTACTTTTGAGGGTGGGAAAACTGCGTCTTATAGGACAAAAAATATAATAATTTGATCCTGCTTCCATTAGCTTCATGTGGTTGTGACACCTGAACTTTGAGGAAGACAAATGGGAAAAATACAGGTGTTTTGGAATCGTGGTGCTGGAGAATGACAGAGTGAAACCAATCCTATCTCTGGAAGCCAAGATCACCAAGCAAAAACTCGCACACTTTGGTCGTGCCTTGAAAACCGGCCCACTCAGACAGGCAATAATGTTGGGATTGGCCAGTGGCGAAAGAAGAACGGGCCACCTGAGGACTCGTTGGCTGGACCCCATCAGAAGAGACAATGCAAGGACCTTGATGAAGCTAAAAAAAAAAAAAGCTGTAAGGGACAGAAAGGCACAGAGAGCATCAGTCCACAAAGGGACCATGTGTTGGACACAGCTGAGCGGATAGAAGAAGCATTCATATACGCAAGCAAGATTTGGTGGTGGGGGTATGGCATAGTTGTGTACACGCCTCTTTAGGTTTCAATTAGGCAATTAAATCGCATCATTCAGCAGCCACATTTGTTTGAAATGTGGTACCAGAAGAGAGCTTTGCAGACACCCCAGATTGCCAGAAAGACAAACAATTGGGTCTGAGATCAGATCAGCCCTGAATCGTAGCTGATGGTCACAATGTTGAAGAAGAGGCTGTCTTCCTTTGGGCATCTCATGAGACGGCAGGATTCTCTGGGGAAGACCAGAATGCTGGGAAAGGAGGTGGATGGCAGCAGGGAAAGAGGCAGACCAAACACGAGGTGGACTGACTCCCTAACAGAAGCCACAGGGTTGAGTCGGCAAATGCTGAGAAGGATGATAGAGGACAGGAGATTTTGGTGATTACTCATTCATGGGGTCACCATGGGTTGGAAGCAACTTGACAGCACGAACAAGTCAAGGCCAATGTCCTCGTGGGTAGCATCGCAAGTTACACTAAAGTAGGCCCACTGGATCAATGGCATTTGCTGAGTCAACGACATACTAGGCTTAAGCCGGTTTCACGAGCAGTAGGACCATCTGAATCGAAGAATCGATGAGTATTCCAGGCTCTCTCTCTCTCCCCCCCCCCCCCACCGATTGATGATCGGGTAAATATATTGTTTGAAGAATGGGAGGTGAGGGGTTGCTGATGGGTATTCCAGCATCCCAAAAGATTTCCCCCCCTTAGGAAAAAGGGCCCCGGAAACTTCCTAGGAATGAAATTAGAGTCAGGGAGCAAGACTCTATTAGTACCCATCTGGTAATTGCCTTTGAGCAGTGACGATCCGGGCAGGATGGGAAAGAAAATGCAGGAAGGCAGTAAGGCCGAGACATCAAAAAGAAGAGTTTGATACAGTTCTGCATGTTTGAATTCCAGAGAGATTGCCTAGTTTCCCAGGTCTGGTGCAGGTAATCAGATGACCACTTTGGAGGAAAGACAAAATGGTTCGACAGGCATAATCTCGCTCAATGTACTCTGCTGAGCAACAGGATTTGAGCCAATAGAACACTTCTGTGCCTTGGGGGTTGAGACAGCGAAGATGGTATAAGAACCTAAGAACCTAAGAAGAGCCCTGCTGGATCAGGCCAAAGGCCCATCGAGTCCAGCTTCTTGTATCTCACAGTGGCTCCACCAGATGCGTAAGGAGCGCACGAGACTAGATCTCTGTCGCCTGATCCCATTCCCCTGCATCTGGCCCTTGAAGTACCCCAGTTTTAAGCCTGGAGATGACACAGATCTCCATCATGGTTTGTATCTTACTTTCGGTTTTCTTTCCCCTGGATGAAGAATCTATTTACCAAACACAACCTATTGATTTGGTGCCAATGGCTTGTGGAATCAGCGGCACTCCATTTCTTCACATACTCTTTTACTGCGCTACCTGGAATTTGAATCGGATGATCAAAGGGCCTCTCCCTGCGGCTTTTGCTCAAAGAAGTTTTATTGCATTAAAAGACGTCTAGGAGCAGGGTGTCCTTCTCCACCCACCCACTCACCGCTCAATTAGCAGACAAAATAAAGCACACTCCACTAAATTGGTGAGGGATCCGTCGGCTCTGCCATTTTGTTTTCATCTCCTCCAAAGCATACTCAGGCTATTAAAGCTTTGCCTCCCTTTGAAAGGATTTGAAGATTGTCGGTCTCTGGTGTTAAATGGATTGGAGATCGTTTCCAGAATATTTACAACTTTTAAGATCTGCAGTGTTCTTGAGAACAGGATCTAGGGGAGGAAACGGATGAAGCTGGCGTGGATCTGGCCATATGAAATCTCCTTCTATCTCCACAGCTTTCAGGAAGAATAATGATGACTTCTTCATAGGTGGTTTTTACGGGCCCAGAACAAGACTGGCCAGAAGCTTTATTAGTGGTTTCACCCACAAACAATTCTGGATTGCAATGGGTTAAGCCTTTGCAGGCTCCTAAAGACAGACTGACAGAGCGTCAGGCACTGGTGTTTCAGATTCTGAGAAAGATGTATTCGAATGTGCATATGGGTGCTTCCATAGAAGGAAGGACAAACTCCAAGCTGAAACAGAGCATTCTTATACCTTGTCAGACTTAAGGACATGCAAGCAGTTTTAGCTGGAGATGGGCACGAAACAAACTTTTTTCATTTCCATTATTCATTATTCGTTTCATTATGTAACAAAATGAATAATTAACATTGTGATGAAATTGGAACGAACCGAACCGAACCACGAAAATTAGGTTCGTTACGTTTCCTTTTTCGTTAATGGTGATGCGCAATGAAATGAGCTGTTTTAAATGTTAAAAAAGCCCTGGACATCCATAAAAACGCAGCAATAATTATTTATACTGTCTGATAATACCAACAAGGGGGTGGTGTCCTTAAAATGGTTTTTTTTTTGTCTTCTCCCATCACGATGTATTTTTATTTTCCCTTTAAGGATGACAAAATGGATGTCGCTAGCCACAAAATGGAGGCAAGCCATGTGATGGGATCATGTAAATTCTTGGACAACTTCAACCAAAAACATGCCCAGGTTGCAGACTGGGCAGGTCTGGCAGCCACAGAGGACATAAAAAGCTCTGGCAGCCCCTGTCCTCCTTGCAGTCTCCAGTGGGAGTTAGGGTGGGATTGCTGTCTCTGTGACTCGTTATTTTCACTTTAGGGCAGCTAGGCAGGTGTGTGTCTCTGTGTTCCTGCCGGCTGCAGCTTGGCTCTTAGGGGAAAGAAAGAAGAGATTTCTCTCTAGCTTCAGTCCTGCAGCCTCCCTGTGTGCGTGCATGCATACCTCTCGGTGAGTACCCTCCCCTGCACCGCAGTGCAGTCACTCTGCGGCTGCCTTGCACCCTGGCCAACGCCTGCCACTGCCTTTGCAGCCTCCCTGCATACCTAGTTTATACTGTGTCTCTGCCAGCATCAATTTTTTAATGTTTTCCCTCTGGTCTGGGGCGTTGGGGGACGCCCGTGCACAGAAATGCTTTAAAAAGCGGGTAAAAATGAAAAATAAAATCGAATAAACGAAAATGAATTTTTTCAAAAATTCATGAAAAACAAAAATGAACCGAAACGGACCCCCTCAACAAAAAACGAAAAACCGAAATGCCGTTTTTTTCAATTCGTGCCCATCTCTAGTTTCAGCTTGTGCATGATAGATTCACATTCTCTCACTGAAGAAACTTCTTCATTTAAATTGAAATATTTCTCTTGCATACACCTTGTTAAGAAATAACACTAAAAGCAGAAAGCAGTAATTTTTCCAATAGAGGGGCTTGTGGGAATACAGGGTCCACAAGAGCTGAGTTTGTTTGTGGTTGGCCGAAGGAAATTAGTCAATATAGGTCTCTGCTGTTTTCCCAGAAATGGCCTCTTAAGACACACATTACCCAGTACAGATATATGTAAGCTTAAAAGCCTTGATAATATATGATGAATTATAATTTTCGTATTGCCATAGGTCACAGTGGGGCTGTGTCCAAGGAAGGAGAAAGGCGTGTTATGGTGATCCTGCTCATCATAGCATCTTGCAGGTTCTCTTATTTGCTTCTGCAGCGTCTATGTGGACCTTGACTTACTCAGAAGTAAAGGCCTGGGAGCAGGACTCAGCAAACTATCTGTGGAGATTCTCTGCCATCCAGGTGAGGTTACCAGGAAGCCAAGCCTTGGCAAATGGACTTCTTTTCTTGTGGGATCGCAACGTTGTGCGACTCATCCAAGGCACTTCTTCAAGTTCAGACACTTCAGACTGAAGAAGTGACATGGATGAGTAGCGAAACGGTTCCATCCCACAAGAAAAAGGAGTCCCGTTGCCACGACTCAACTCCCAGATGTGGTAAACTGTGGTTTTTAAATTGAGTGGTGGAGTCAGAGGCACGGGCTGTGGACGTGACCCAGGAAAGGTCCCGAAGGCTGTCCTGATGGGTCCTGAGGTCTGCCTTTGATCCAAAACATAGGAAGGATGCCAGAAGTGCAGACCCAAGACACAAGACTCATGGGCAAGTTGGATTTAAGTTGCACCAGTGACTCGGCTCAGCTCTCTTTTTTTCAATGACTCACAAATCAGAGCCCAACTCAAACCTCCATTTTTTTTTCTGGGGAGAAACCTTATTTTTAATAGGGACTCTGACTTGGGACCCAGACCTGAAGACTTGTCAATATCTTCCTTACCATCTGAGGCTGCAACGGCTGAACCTCTTCACTCCTGAACGACGGCGCCTAAGAGGTGACCTGACCGAAGTTTATAAAATAATACACAGGGTGGAGAAAGTAGATAAGGAAAACCTGTTTTCCCAATCGCACAACACTAGTACTAGGGGGCCCTCCAGGAAACTTTTGGGTGCTAGGTCTCAAACAAATAAGAGAAAGTACTTTTTCACCCAGAGGATCACTGGTCTTTGGAACTCTCTGCCAGAAGAAGTGATGCCAGCTCTCAGCCTTGACAGCTTTAAGAAAGGATTGAATAAATTCATGGAGAACAAGAGTATCCATAGCTATCGTGATGGATGCCTAAGGACAACCTCCGTGTTGGAGAGAGAGGCAGGATATCTCTCAGTGCCATTTGCAGGGAATTGTAAGCATGTGAGGATATCTGCTTGGGAAGACCCTGAAGCAACTGGTGAGCCGCTGTGTGAGACAGAACGCTGGACTGGATGGGCTGTGGCCTGTTCCAGCAAGGCCGTTCTTAGGTTCTTAATATCCATGAAGTATACTGCCCTTATGAGTGAAATGCTGCCTGGATCAGGACAAAAGCAAAAAAAAGTGTTGTGCTTATACTCCACCCTATAGCACTTAAAGCACTCCCTGGGTGGTTTGCAATTTATTTATGCAGGCTACATATTGCCCAATTGCTGACTTGGCTAGGGGATTCTGAGAAGAGACACCCCCCAAACCCCACAGGATGGGGTAAATCTCTGAGCCCCTTCCACTACTCCTTTTATCACTCTCCTGCAAATGGAGAGCCATGAATCTTGC
This sequence comes from Phrynocephalus versicolor, assembly GCA_023846285.1. Classification (NCBI taxonomy): domain Eukaryota; kingdom Metazoa; phylum Chordata; class Lepidosauria; order Squamata; family Agamidae; genus Phrynocephalus; species Phrynocephalus versicolor. The sequence continues at coordinate 12,211,819 of JAHTLZ010000019.1, forward strand.
AAGCTCTGTGGAAACTTCTGGCATGAGCTAGGAAGTTACTTTCCTGGGATTTTCGGACTCAAGAGGAGAAACCCTCAAAGATCACGGAGAGCAAACTCTTTGAGAAATATTCTCCCCGTGTAATTTCTGCATTTTATGACTTTTGCTACTGTAAGTAAACTGTTGTTGCCTGCCAGTGTTAATCCTCACTTCCCTTTGGTGGAAAGAGGAAAAAGAAGATTAAAAGATCCATATTTTGTAATTAAGTTGTAACAAATAAAATTAAAAATGTCTCCATGAGTTACATTCCTTTCAGGCCCACTGACTGATGTCCTGTTACTTAGAGTATGTTTGTGAAGATTCTCAGTCATTTGAGTTTATCTGGAAGTTGAGTCATGGCAACTGGACCTCTTTTTCTCGAGAAATTGATACGTTTTGCTGCTTATCCAAATAGCTTTGTCAGTCTGAAAAAGCTAGTTGCGAGTCCTCCATTTTATAGCTCATGTTGACCTCTTGTCACTCTGGTCTGAAATAGGCTCATAAGATGAATAATGACCTGAATTGGCTCGTTAGGTAGACAAAAGTCTCAATAGCCTTAAGGTGAACAATGGCCTAAGGTGCTGAAACCCATCAAGTATGGGTCGTTGGCTATGGCCTTGGTGGTAAAGGCATGAAGTATTTTTGATTTGTCTAGGTATTGTGGAAATCATAGGCTGATAAGTGGCAGATAGACTGTGCCTGAGGCCCCCACCTCTGTTGAGAGAGGGGTTTTCAATGCTCTCATGAATGGCTTCCCTGACCTCTCTCTCAAACCACCTCTCTTCTCTGTCTCATATGTGATTTTCACCCAGGCATCATCTACATACCTGAACCAGTGGGATGGTGTTGTCCCTGGGAAGGTGTTGAGTGCCTTCTGCTCCACTTCCTCCATGTATAGGTTTGTAACAGTTGGTGACACTGGGGAGCGCATGGCACAATCATGCTTCTGTCTGTAGAGGTCCCTTCTGTACATGAAATAGGTGGTGTTCAAACACATGGTTGCTTAGGGTAATAAGTTGCAAGTAGAGAAGGTCCACTGAATTAACTGACTTTATGGAGGAGTCAATTGTAGGTGCTATAAAGCTTTTAGAATAAACGTCAAACACCCCCAAATAAGTAGATGGCTTGGGTCTACATGGACCAGGTGGACCCTGGTCCTTTGGTTGTCTGGGGTACATCCCTGAGCAGCTCAGCCCTAGCGTTAAAACAGGAGGACAGATCCTTTCCCAGTACTGTACTCCAGAATGATACCAGCTAAAAATATTTATTCTCTGGCTCTGATTTCAAAGAGAGTCCCATTTTTCTGTTAAATGCCTCTTACCCTCCCTTGAGTCTGCTGAGGTCTGTTGCTGAAAGGAATCAGGTTTGCTAGTTTTGCTGTTGATCTGTTCCCAGCTGTGATCTTTTGATTCTTTCTCCTACGAATGTCTCAGAGTGAGTTACTGAGACCTGAAGTAAGAGGAGTGGTCTCCTTTGGGGAACTTGAAGCTATTCATCTCTGTAAATCCCTGGAAGTGGTCACTCCTAAATGAGGGAGTGGTTGTCTTCCCAGATACATGCCAGATCTTGCAACTGGGCATGTTTGTCAAGTCCGCTATTGATCTGTAAGCAATGAAACTTTTTTTACCAGTTCCTTGTACAAATGTCTCTGAGGGAGTTCTTGAGGCTGAAAGTTACAGTAAATGAGAAAAGGGGTGGTCTCCTCTGGGGAACTTGAAGCTATTCTGCTCTGTGAGTCCCTGCACTGGCTCGGCACAGCCACTGGGATTTAACCCACTCTAATCTGTTAAAATCCAAAAAGACCTTAACAGATTAGACTGCTGGGCCAAAGCTAACATAATGGATTTCAACAGAGGGAAATGTAGGGTGCTGCATGTAGGTAAAAAGAATGAATTGCACAGATATAGGATGGGGGATATTTGGCTGGAGAATAGTACCTGTGAAAGGGATCTGGGAGTCTTGGTGGACCACAAATTGAACATGAGTCAGCAGTGTGATGCGGCAGCTAGGAAAGCCAATGCAATTCTTGGTTGCATCAACAGAACCATAGTGTCTAGATCAAGGGAGTTGGGAGTACGACTCTATTGTCCTCCGGAAAAGGTTCAAGGTCTTGGTTTTGATTTTTAAAGCCCTCCACGGCTTGGGACCAGAGTACCTGTCGGAGCGTATCTCTCAGAGATCAACTGGGGTCAGGCCCACTAGAATGGCGCAGGCGTGCTCACTTAGGGTGGCCACACCCAGGGAGGCGCGGAAATCGCTCACGTGTAACCGCGCCTTCTCTGTGGTGGACCCCACGCTGTGGAATCATCTTCCTAGTGAGCTGCGCCTAGCAGTGTCCCTGCCCACCTTTTAAAAAGCCTTGAAAACACATCTTTTCAAGGAGGCATTTGGCCACTTCTCTACTTAATTTCTACCTTATTTTTTTTCCTGCTTGCCACCCGCATCACCTTTGGTGGAGGGTATTGTACCCCCCCCCCCATTTTTTAATTGTAGTTCTGCTTCTGATTTTCTTGTTTTGTTTAATGTTGTTTTTAATTGTAAACCGCCCAGAGTTCCGCTCTGGAAGATGGGCGGTATATAAATGTAATAATAAATATAAATATATAAATATTCTGCTCTGGTCAGACCCCACCTGGAGTACTGTGTCCAGTTCTGTGTGCCTCAATTTAAAAAGGATGTTGACAACCTGGAGCGGGTGCAGAGGAGAGCGACCAGGATGGTTGAGGGTCTGGAGGAAATGTCTTATGAGGAACGGCTTAGGGAACTGGGAATGTTTAGCCTTTCAAAAAGAAGGCTGAGGGGGGATATGATAGCTAGCTATGTTTAAATCTTTGAAAGGCTGTCATATTGTAGAGGGAAAAGGTTTGTTTTCCATGGCTTCAAAGACTAGGACGCGGGGCAATGGTTTCAAACTACAGGAAAAGAGATTCCATTTGAACATTCGGAAGAAATTCATGATGGTTAGAGCTGTTCGGCAGTGGAATATGCTGCCACAAAGGGTGGTGGAGTCTCCTTCTTTGGAGGTATTTAAGCAGAGGCTGGATGGCCATCGGTCAAAAATATTGTGATGGGGTTCCTCCATGGCAGGGGGTTGGACTAGATGACCCTTGAGGTCTCTTCCAACTCTATGATTCTATGATTCTATGAACCCCAACGTCAAAACTCTGTAAGAAATTGCATCCCTCCACTATTACCTTCTCAAGTCCATGCCGGTGCCAGGCCTGGCTTTGTTTGTACGGGAAGCGGAAATAACCCTTGGCCATCTCTCCCTAGCTGTAAAAATATGAAAGACGACCCTAACAATTTGCTGACCGAAATCCGCTACACGATGGGCTGTGTCACTCTGGCTAAGAGTAGGGCTGGCCCTGCCCTTCCTCACAGGGCACTGTTTGCCCTCTTGATGGTGACCAAGACCTGAATACAACCTCCATGTGCTGATCGTTTCCCGGCAAAGATACCGGAAAGGCGCCTCTGTGCTCGAAAATGGAAAGCTGTTTAATATTCCGAGAGGCCTCCCGAGCCCCTCCTTCCTGTCACTTTCAACAGCAGTCGGATGCCCTCAGAAGAGGCCAAGAAAGGCTGGCGGGGAAGTTGTTTTTCATATACCAGAAGGAAATATATCCCCGCTGGGGGTGGTTAGGGACCAGGTAGTTTTATTAATAAGCACAGAGTGTCAGCAATGTGCCCGGGTGGGCTAATTGCACATTGCTTCAATGCTCCCAATCCGGCTCACTTGTTTGCGTCAGATGGTGCATTGTGGATCCCTCTCATAAGAACATAAGAACGTAAGAGGAGCCCTGCTGGATCCGGCCAAAGGCCCATTTAGTCCAGCTTCCTGTTATCTCACAATGGCCCCACCAGATGCGTCTGGGAGCCCACGAGACTAGATCTCTGTGTCCTGATACCACTCCCCTGCATCTGGTCCTTGAAGTACCCCGATTTTAAGCCTGGAGATTACACATCTCCATTATGGTTTGTAACCTGTGATGGACTTTTCCCTCAGGAATCTGTCCAATCCCCTTTTGAAGGCATCCAGGCCAGATGTCATCACCACATCCTGTGGCCGGGAGTTCCACAGACTAACAACACGCTGGGTAAAAAAATATTTTCTTTTGTCTGTTCCTACTCTCCCAGCCCTCACTTTGAGTGGATGTCCCCTAGTTCTGGTATTTTGTGAGAGGGAGAAGTGCTTCCCTCTACCCACTTTACTCATGCCCTGCATTATTTTGTATGTCTCAATCATATCCCCCCTCAGGCGCCTTTTTCCAGACTAAGGAGCCCCAAATGTTTTAGCCTTTCCTCATAAGGGGTTCCTCTCGGCTGGGACTTAGCTCCATTTGTGGTGGTGTTGGTGGTTGTGTGCCAGCAAGTCGCCCCGACTGGCGGGGGCTTCATGAAGGAGGTAGCTGCAAAATGCCCTGCCCTCAACAGCCCCTAACAGCTCCTGCCAACCCAAGCCTGTGGCTTCCTTTAGGATGTCCGTCCATCGCGTATAATTTGGCCTTCCTCTTTTCCTGCCACCTCCCCTCTTTCCCAGTATGATGGTCTTTCCCCGGAGCGCTCTGCCTTCTCGTGATGGGTCCAAAGGGCATGCTGAAGAAAGAAGAAATGCATGGCCCAAAGAAAGGCATGGATTTGTACAAAGGGTGTGCATTCTTCTACTGAAGGATCAACGGGGATCCTTTTAATGAAGAAGACTATGTTTCTTAGCAGAGTGTGAGTCTGTGACCAGTAGGCCTGCTTGCTCAGACTGCTTATTAAGTAGGGACAGCATTAAATCCACAGCAGATCTCACTTCCTAGGGAGGTCTTGACCATGGGACAGCATTTGGACTGAATCAAATGGCCCTTCAAACAAGGCATGCCTAAAGCTGGTAACCAAAGAGGCAGACTAGAGATGGGCACGAACTGAAAAACCAGCGGTTTGTGAGTTTGCTCCGAATCTATTTTTGGTGCTGATGTTGTTCACCGTTATTTGAGCAGCATTTCTTGGATTCATTCTAAATATTTGTATCCTGGCTGTTTTGTGCCTTTACATATTCTCTTTCAATGATGCAAGCCGCTGTGGGTCCGTTTGAAGGAGGAGAGGTGGGTAAAAATAATAAACAAACAAATAAATAAATGCATACACATACATACATACATACATACATACATACATACATACATACATACATACATACATACATA
>JAHTLZ010000019.1:12284099-12301421 GCA_023846285.1 Phrynocephalus versicolor
TAAATAAATAAATAAATAAATAAATAAATAAATAAATAAATAAATAAATAAATAAATAAATAAATACTAGGTGTATTCAAAAACTGGCAATGCCCATGACCAATAAACAGGAATAATTCTCTGGTATGTGATATAAATTAATCAGATGTCTATTCTGCATCAGAAGTAGAGAAATTATAACCTCACAACACAGACACACACACACACACACACACACACACAGAGAGAGAGAGAGAGAGAGCGAGAGCGAGCGAGCGCAAAATTCTTAGATGTTTTATTCAGTCTAGTAGAAAAAGATGGTGTAGCTGTTTTATTCAATCTTGGAATATGGCTAGGTTTGACCTTTATTACATTAAGCAAAAATGTAAATACCACATCTCGCCGTGACTGTGGAAAAAGAAGCTTTAATGAATCATCTGCCTAGGTTTTCATTTAAAATAATGCATGGTAGAATTTAGGGGGGCGGGGGAATTCAAAGACTGGACAAGAGATACACTGTTTGGTTTCAAACAAAGATTTGGTACCAGGGAAGTGATGTTCAGTGTACATTTACATGAGAGAGATGCCCCAGCACGAACACAAGTAGATATGCTTGCTTTATAAGTTATAAAGCAAGAGTTCAACCTTGATTTGATCTAGGACCCACTTGTAAGTCATGATTTTGGTTCTAATGTTCAAATGCAGTCCCACTTGTGTGCTTTCATCTTTCACTTTCATCAGAAGCTGGTACTAAAGTGTAAAAAAAATTACAAGCAGAGCAATGGTCTTCTTGATTCACATGACACACACACAGCTGGTAAAAAGCTGAAGTGAAAGCTGAATATCAAGTAACTAAAGACATACTGTCAAGGTATGAAGAGAAGTACAATGAGGGTGTACATACTCACCAGTACTTTTCAGTTTGTACTTTGAGAACACATTTAGAGAAGCACTTGTTGATTCAAATGACAACATCATTGTCAATGCAGAGGTTATCAGCAAGGTCTACTATGTAGGCTGGAGGTTCAGATGACCTGCAGAAGCTACTTCCTAAAGACAGTGAAGTAAATAATGGACATGGTCTTAATGCATTCAGAGCTATGACTAAAAGCAAGCAAATCAAGAAATGCAGGTAAAGATCCCAAATAAAAATGTGGCCTGCATTGATAAGCGTTACCACCTTGGAATTTGAGGGAATATACAGCAGGATGACAGCCATATAATAAAAGTCAGAACTGAGGTAGCGCAGCCTGTAGTAGCTTTCTGAAGATAGAGGACATAATATGCAGCAAAAATGGAAAATTAACTCTGAGACTGTGCATTGTATAAGGCTATGAATCACCAATTTGATTGTCTGACATAGAGAGACAGGCTTTCACACAGACTGTCACAAAAGACGCACTTGACATGAGGATCTATGGCAGTGTGTTAAAAATGTCTTGGAGTCTGGGGGGGGAAATACAAAGACACAGGAATACAAACCATGACAGCATAAAACCTTTATTTTTGTTTTTAATACAGAAAACTGGGATACTTTAGTTGTGTAATGGGTGTGATCAGCTGTAGCAATACATTGGATCGCTATTAAAAGGGCCCAATCCTGTTGCCTATTCCACGCTACAGCTGGCCCCTTGGATCAATGGGAATTCGGTAAGCCAACTCCTCCATAAGGTGCATGGATTCCTTCAGCACAAGTCACATTTAGAGTATGTCCCTTTGAATCAATGGAGCTTACAGAGGAATTGACTGATAAATCCTCATGCTATTCTATAAATCTTATTCTATAAATTCTATTCTATAAATCCTCTATTCTGCTCTTGTCAGACCCCACCTGGAGTCCTGTGTCCAGTTCTGCGCGCCTCAATTTAAAAAGGATGTTGACAACCTCAAGCGGGTACAGAGGAGGGCAACCAGGATGGTTAAAGTTCTGGAAGAAATGTCTTACGAGGAACGGCTTAGGGAGCTGGGAATGTTTAGCCTTTCAAAAAGAAGGCTGAGGGGGGAATATGATAGCTATGTTTAAATATTTGAAAGGATGTCATATGGAAGGGGGACTGGTTTGTTTTCCATGGCTTCAGAGACTAGGACTCAGGGCAAGGTTTTCAAACTACAGAAAAAGCAATTCAATTTAAACATCAGGAAGAACTTCCTAGCGGTTAGAGCTGTCCGGTAGTGGACAGGTGGAGGGTGATGGAGTCTCCTTCTTTGGAGCTTTTTAAGCAGAGGCTGGGTGGCCATCTGTCAGAAATACTGTGATGGGGGTTCCTGCATGGCAGGGGGTTGGACTGGATGGCCCTTAAGGTCTCTCCCCAACTCTAGGATTCTATGAATACTTACAAGCAAGCAATGGGATTTCAGCTATTAATTGTCTCCATTGATCTACTCTAGTTGTGACAGTCGACTGGATTTGGGCCAGTGTTTTTCCTAGCACATATTTAGCTTTTCATTGAGAAAGATTATGGTGGAAAAAAATAAAAGGGGTTGTCTAGGTAACAATGTTTAATTTGCTGGGGGGGCGGTGCACAGCTACAAGATGGGGGGATGCTTAGCTTAGTAATAAGTTGCATGAGAAGGAGCTTGGAAATTGCATAGATCACAAACGGAATACGAGCCAACACTGTGATGTGGCAGCATAAGAAGGCCAATGGTATTTTAGGAAACATTCAGAGAAGTATTGTCTCCAAATCTGGTGCGCGCTCATCTCCCTCTTTTCAGCACTGGCTGGGCCTCATCTAGAGTCCCTGTTCTGGACGCTGCACTTTAAGAAGAGCATCAACAAACGAGCAAGTTCGGAAAGAACTGGGCAAGTTTAGCCTTGATACAAGAAGACCGGGTTGGTGGTGGTGGGGGGAGAGATAGGAGAGCACTTAGAAATATAGTCATATAGAGGCCAAGATCTATTCTCGGTCACCGCAGAGTGTGGGGCACACAACAATGGGCTCAAGCTACCAGAAGACAGATTTTGGCTGGAGGTCAGGAAAAACCTCCTGACCGCGGAAGGTGGTGAGTGAGCGCTCCAGAGCTGGAGGTATTCAAGAAAACACGGGACTGCCATCTGCTTTGATTGGAATTCCTGCCTTGTGCAGGAAGTTGGGCTTGGTGACCCTTCCAACTCCATTATTACCATCTGGGGTAGATTGCTCGACTGCGCCCCTCTCTGGACACGGGGGCTCTCACCACGCTGGTCCATGCATTGGTAGTCTCAAGTCTGGACTATTGCAGCGCTCTCTACGTGGGGCTGCCCTTGAGGCTGATGCGGAGACTCCAGCTGACCCAGAACACAGCGGCCAGATTGCTGACTGGGACTAGAAAATACGATCATATATCCCCAGCACTGGCTGTCTTGCACTGGCTTCCAGTTCAGTTCCGCATTGACTTCAAGGTCTTCCCCCACTGAAAACCGCCCATAATACCCGATCCTCCCAGGCTAGGCATCTGAGGCAACTAACACCATGAGAGGTCCTAAAGGAAAAAAACAAGAAATAGGGCCTTTTCCGCCGTTGCCCCTCGCCTGTGGAAAAACCTTCCACTGGACATCTGCCCAGCCCCCTCTTTGGCTGCCTTTAAAAGACTATTAAAAACTTGGTTACTTAAGCAGGCATTCCCTCAAATATGATGCAATTTCAGTGTTCACCCATTAAAACTCGATTTTTAACCGATTAGCCTGCCAATAATAATGCATTGTTTTTATGTCACGTTAATATTAATTTTATTTTTATTTTTTATTTTATTGTGTTACTATTTTATGGTTTTCTTGTATGAATTGTTTGAATTTGTTAATTGTTGTAAACCGCCCAGAGTGACCTCGCTGCCAGATGGGTGGTATAAAAATCCAATAAATAAATAAATAAATAAATAAATAAATAAATAAATAAATAAATAAATAAATATTCTACAATTCTCTGAAATAGTGGCCAAAACACAATTAGCAATCATGACAAGAGTAGACCCAGGGGATCAATGAAACTTACACCATTGTTTAGTTGCTCTATTCCCATCCTAATAGTTTATGCATGTACACTCCCACTTGACTAATGACTGGATTGAGGCCATTGTATGTAAATTTCATGCAGCCCTGTGTTATTGTTTCCCTCTTATGCTTCTGTTTCTATGATATGCAATTGTCATACAATGCTGGGCAGATTTCAAATGGTCTGCCATCAAAATCAGAGTTGCTAATTTAAGCAAGAAAGAAATGTAACAAGTTTAAGTGCTTGGATTGAGAGATTAAAGCAGGCTCCTAATCGGTGCTCTTCCAGAAATGAATTTTTAATCGTTGTTTCAGCTGAAACAGGCAAAAATCTTCTTTTAAACTAAATTGCATTAAGAACTTTGTGGTGGAGTCCGGGTGGGGTGGGGTGGCGGGAATGCAGGGTGTTTTACATCAGGAGTAGACCTATTGCCAGTTATGTAATAGCTGTTGAATTAGTCACACAGGAGCGGGAGGGTGTATGTGTGGGGAAAATTCATGCCTCTTAGGCAATGGAAAGTCAAACCAGGAGGGAAGATTGTGAACATCCAGAGACATTTGGGCAGACCTTCCCTCGGAACGCTGCAGGCTCGGTTTGAGGAATGAAAGAATGCACCACTGGCATAGAAAAATGTTTGTAGCTGGAAGGAAAAATGGCCACCATTTGGTGCTGTGTTCCTATTTACTGCATATGCTGTTAAATCTGATTTCTCGCCCTGTCATGTTTGGGGATTAAGGTCTAGAGAGGGAGGGCAGCTGTCTTCAGTTGGGAGGGCACCCCCCCCCCCAAGAAAACTATCAGGAAGAGAAGGGCATGCCATTCAAGAAGCCTTTCTACCTGTACGTTCCTTGTCTTAGGGAACAAACGGAGTTGGCTTCATAATGCCCTGACTACCTACCTTTTAATATACAGGCACTCAGCACTGTGGCCGAAATTTTACATTTCTGGCTCAGTTCCTCTGCCAGTTCAGCAGGGATTCACGGACTCCAGTAGCTTCAGGTTTCACCTCTCTTCTCATCAGCTTGCACTTACAGTCTCTGGGACATTGGTAGGAGAAAGAATAAAAACCATTTTCTTTACTTACAATTGAAGGACTCCAACAGCAAACTTGGCAGCGTGGCTGACAGCATCAACAGGCCTCCAACAGACTCAGAGACTGGTTCCAAATGACAAAGAAGTGTGGGGTGGGGACTCCACGGGAGAGAGGCATGGCTTTCTTTAAACTGAGAGACAGGAAGGGGGTGGTTGGTTAGTCCTGGATAGATTGACAGACACCCTAGCCCAGAAAGGTCCTTCCCAACCATACTTTTTTTTTTAAACTAAAGGCAGCTTGCAAGGTTGCAAACACTCCAGCAAGAACAGCAATCTCTGCAGCTCCACAGAGAGCCTCCCCCCCCCCAAAAAAAAAAATCAGGGAAACTGCCTTCCTTACAATCAAGAAACCAGTCTAGAACATTGTCATTTCCAGCCGGGAGCAGATATTTTAGAAAGTTTGGTGGATATTCATTGCTCAGACCCATGTCACCTCAAAACACTATGAATTACAGCAGGAAGAGCTCATGCACCATAACATTGTCAGATGCAGGGACCACAGGGTCACAGCTAAGCTGAAGCCAACTTCAGTAGATGCTTGCTTGAATTTTTAGTGGTCTAATAAAGGTATCACCTGCTCTTGCATTTCTGTTGTTTTGAAGACTACATAGCCCCTTTCTCACAGAGGAGACTAGCTTCAAGTTCCCCAGATAGTCCATCCCTTTCTCATGAACTGGCACTTAAAGCCTCAGTAACTCACTCTGAGGAATTTCTAGGAGAAAGAATAAACATGTTTCATTGCTTACAGCTGTGAACAGATCCATCGCAAGCCACAAACTGACTGCCTCCAACAGACTGGAAAGAGGGAAAGGAATAGCAGAGAGGTGGAGCTCCCTAAGAATTCAGAGGCAGGAGGGACTGATTGGTTAAATGCTGAACAGATTGACAGTCACCTCAGCCCAGAAAAGTCTCCCCCCAGTTGCCAAAGGCAGAACGGAGGGTTGTACAAACTCCAATAGTTTCAACTATTGTATTTATTTTTATGTATGGGCTTTTTAAAAAATAGGCAAACAAAGAAATATCTTGGATAAAATTTGTTCCCAGTGTATTTTGCTGTTGGCATGTTGTAGCAGTTGTTTCCTTGTTTTGTGTGCGCGTGTTTTCGTGTGCTCTTTTTCTCCATTTGTTTGTTTTATCTCAATGGACAAAACAATTTTTTAAAAAAGCTCAATGATGTTTTTCAGTAAATCTCAACGTCAGCAAACAGAAGCAACACACTGAGTGTCAGTAGGTTGGCCCCATTCAAAAGAGAGGCAGTGGTGGAATTCTCAATGGGCTGAGAACATACAAGGCACACACAATGCATGCAACCTTTCTACTAATCCCGGAGGCTCTGAAATCCCCAGGTGATCTAACAATGCTTTACAACTCAGTGCAAGGTTTCTGGGGGTGGGGGGGGAATGGTGAATGAAGGTTCCATTGGATGGAAACACAGCCTCATTTTAGATGTCCCTTACAGATTCATTCTAATGCTTGTGATCTTTAATCAAGTGCATTGGTCTGTCTCCTTCCATCCATACCTGTATCTGTCTATCATCTCAAAAAGAAAGGACACACACAGCAGTAACATTGCTAGGGAAGTACTCCTGAAAAATGAAGATGCAACTTCATTTAAAGTAAAACCCAACAACTTCTGTGGGGCCCATCCCCTTCCCCAAATAAACACACGGCAGAGGAAAGCCCTGCAAATAAGCCATGTTATCATAACAAGCCAAATTGTGGTAGTGATCCAGAAGTCCCCTGTCTTCTTGTGATCTTAACAACCACCCTATAAAGTAGATCAGTATTACTGTCCCCATACATTGCAAAGGGGTTGGGGTTGAACTGAGAACAGAGGAATGGTTATCTTCAAAAAGCCACCCTGGGTATTAACTGAAGACAAAAATAAAGGATTTAAAACTTCTGGGAGTTGTATTTTTTATTTTAAAAAATTACCCTTGGCAAAGTTGCAGAGTTTTGAATTTATAGTAAAATTCCTTTGGCTACAGCAGAGTCTCCCAGATGGCTACAGGTCTCCCAGATGGCCCACCCAATCTCATTAATTGGCATTTGGCACTTAAAAGTCAGAATAACTCACTCAGAGATATTTCTTGGAGAAAGCATAATTTTTTTTCATTACGAACAGATCAACAGCAAACAAACAGCCAGACTGACTTTGGCAGATTAAAGAGAGAGGAGAGAACCCACAGCAACCCAAATTCAGAAGTGGAAAGGAGTGATGGGTCAGCGCTGGACAGATTGACAGTGACTGCCGAGAACGATAGAAAGGGCCTTCTCTTCCTCTCCTTTAAATTTGGCTGGTGACATTGAGATAATCAGCAGGGCAAAGCAGGGACAGATTTAAGTTATACTGTTTATCAGTGGAAGGGAAAACTTCTGGACTAAGTATGGCATCCTGGGGGTCCTGCACAGGGTGATTGGGTGGGTGAAGAATTTAATTTTTCTTTGTTTTGAGAGGCCAGAAAAGGTGGATGGGAGAACTCACTCCGGAAAGAACAGACCCCAAAATTACAGAAATACAAAATAAGCAAGAAATCCATAAGTTTTGTTTGCTCCTCTGTTTCAGAAGCTGTCTATTGTAAAGCCACAGGAAAAAAATGAAAGAAAAGGTCCCTCTTGTGTATGTGTGGTTCCTCCAAATCCCCCCTCCCCTCCGGCCAACCCCAATTTGCGTTAAACTGAAAGTCCTATTTCTGGCATCATCTTCTGAAGTCCTGCATCTACATTTCAGGGACAAAACTTTCTCCTCTTGCAACAACATCAATAGATGTTGTGATACTAGTGGAAAAATAGGTTTTGGCTCTTGGGTGGTATTAGTCATCCAGTAGTAAATTCTGAAATTATAAAATCGCCTCCTAAGTGCCATGAACACACCTCAAGGAGAATCTGAAGCAGCCACGTTAATTCATCTTGGTAAACCCCCATCTATACCTATCCGCCTCCAAACAGGACCAGGTCTTTTGTAAAGTCAACAGGGCTTGATTTACCCTTCAAGGACAAGTCCCTATTATGCCTTGTAAAATGCACGTGTTGCTAGGGGGCAAAACCCTTTTCCGTGTATAGCAAATGGATGAGAAGAGAACTGACCCAACAGTCCCTCCTAATTAAATACTCATGGCCCTTTGGCCTGTGGGCTTGGCTTCGGCTACACCAAGTGGCCATTTTTAGAGCACAGGAGTATGCTTCTTGGTCTGATGGGGCGGGACCTGAAAACCAGGTGAGCGCCTGTTCTCTGGGCAGGCAGGGAAAAGGCCACCTAACAACCAATGCCTCCCTCATCCGGCCGGGCTTCAAAGGTAATAGGGGCCGTGGGGCCGTTCCAGAAGGGGGTGCCAAATTTAGCGGCACAAATCCCCTAACCCAGTGTTGGCGAACCTACAGCACGGGTGTCATCGGTGGCCTGCGGAGCCCTTTCTGTGGGCACCCGACATCGCCCTCCCCCACCCTCACAGCCACAGCACTTCCCCCTCCGTTCGGAGAACGCCACAGTGCTCCGTGCCGAGAGCCGGGCAAAGGAGAGACAACGGTTTGTGGGCTCCTTCGTAGCCCCCATTTACTCTCCAGCTACGTCACTTTTGGGATGCCCAGAGCGAGGTGGCTGGAGAGTAAGCTGGGGCTACGAAGGAACCCACAAGCCACCACCACTCCCCGCTAGTTTTGTGGATGGGGTGCTGCTCTTTGGGAAAGCGAGGATTGAAGAGCAGGTTTTTGAATTTCACGCAGCCAAGCGAGTATGCGGTGGCTGCGGGAATTTCAGAAGTCTGCTCTTTAGTTCTCATTTTCCTGAAGGCTGCTACCCTTTGAGAAAGTGAGGATCAAAGAGCAGGGGTGCTACCCTTTGGAAAAGTGAAGATCAAAAAGCAGGCTTTTGAATTTCCCACTGTGGATGCAGGAAATTCAAAAACCTGCTCTTTGACCCTCGCGTTCCCGAAGGGTAGCAACCAAGGCATTTGTAAGCCGGGGTACCACTGTATTCAGGTTAAACTGCCGTATTTGCAGAAAATAAGTGGGTTTTTGAATCGCAGTTTGGGCACTCGGTCTCAAAAAGGTTCGCCATCACTGCCTTAACCTAATGAGTAAAGGAACTTGGGAACCTCCTTTGCGCTCTACTCACCACTGGTTATTAGGCCTCATCCAGGGTACTGTGTCCACTTGAAGAAGGATTTATATTGTTTGTTTGTTTGTTTGTTTATATACCACCATCTTCTAACCGGTTTACAATAATACAATAAGAATAAAAATGAAAAAGAAAAAAATCATAAACATAATAATAAAAACACATTAGTAACAAAACGGGCAGGCAGCCTTATTTTACTGTTTTCCAACCCACCCCAAAAAATCTATTAATCCAGAGTGCAGGATGCCAGCTAACTGGGGCAAGATGAGAAAAGGGTGACAAGGATTATCAGGGGGTTGGAAGACAAAGTCTTTCAAGGAAAGACCGAAAGATCTGGGCATCTTTAGCCTTGAGAACAGAAGACTTGGGGAAGATATGATGCCACCTTTTAAATATTGGAAGTCGAAGGGCAAGATCTGTCCTCAACCATCCCAGAATACAGGATGCGCATAGAATCACAGAAGCTTTTTCATTCAGACGGGATATTGGGCCAGGTTGGGGTGCACCTCACCACTGATGGTAGGAATCTTTTTGCCAAGAGGATTGCAGATTTAATAAGGAGGGCTTTAAACTGAGTTTGCGGGGGGAAGGAGAAAATTCTCTTAACGGTAGAGATCCAGAAGGGGTTGTGGAGACTAGCCCAAATGTTGAAATTGGAGCAGGACAAAAAGTAGTGCAGACCATCAGTGCAAGGAAAAACAGGTTAAGCAAAGGACAGGTTAGAAGTGCTCACAGCCTAAAATGTCTCTACACCAATGCACAGAGCATGGGGAACAAACAAGAAGAGCTGGAACTCCTAATACAGCAAAATGAATATGACATAATTGGCATCACTGAAACATGGTGGGATGAGACGTATGATTGGAATGTAGTCATTGGTGGGTATAACTTGTTTCAAAGGAACAGGCTGAGTAAGAAAGGAGGAGGTGTAGCTTTATATATTAAGGACGTTTACACTGCTGAAGTAATACAAGATAAACGGAAGCATGTTGAGAGTATTTGGGTTAAAATCAGGGGTGAAAAAACTAGGAGGGATATCACTGTGGGAGTATATTATAGACCCCCAAGCCAGCTGGAGGAGTGAGATGATGTCTTCTGTGAGCAGATGGCCACACAGTCAAAAGGGAGAGATGTAGTAGTAATGGGGGGTTTTAACTATCCTGGTATATGATGGCAGTCCTACTCAGCTAGGAATGCAAGGTCTAACAAATTCCTTACTGCCCTTGCAGACAATTTCATGGTCCAGAAGGTAGAGGAGGCAACCAGAGGCAAAACCATTTTAGATCTGGTCTTAACCAATAAGGAGGACCTTGTAAATGGGGTCGAAGTGGTGGGATCATTAGGTAAAAGTGACCATGCCCTCTTGGAATTTGTTATACAGTTGGAAGGTGAAGCTAAGAATAGTCAGACAAGAATCCTGGACTTTAAGAAAGCCAATTTTTGTAAACTTAGTGAATTATTGGCTGTGATTCCATGGACTGAAACACTAAAAGAGAAGGGAGTCCAAGATGGATGGGAGTTCCTGAAAAGCGAGATATTAAAGGCACAATTTAAAACTGTTCCAACAAGAAGAAAAAATGGGAGAGGTCTAAAGAAACCACAGTGGTTTACTAAAGAACTTTCAACTAGGCTAACTATAAGGAAAAACAATTACAAGGAATGGAAAAATGGGAAATGCACCAAAGAGGAATATAAACAAACAGCTAATATATGCAGGGTGGTGGTAAAAAAAAGCTAAAGTGCAAAACAAACTTAGACTTGCCAGAGAGATTAAAGATAGTAAAAAGGGTTTCTTTAGTTATGTCCACAGCAAAAGGAAAAATAAGGAAATGATAGGCTTTCTGCATGGCAATGATAACCAGTTACTAACAGGAGACAAGGAAAAGGCAGAACTACTCAACACCTTTTTTGCCTCTGTTTTCTCCAAAAAGGAAGAAAGAGATCCGCCGGGACAACGAGTAGATGAGGTAGGATGGGAATTGCAACATAGAATAGGTAGGGAGGTAGTACAGGAACATCTGGAAACATTAAATGAATTTAAGTCTCCTGGGCCAGATGAATTACACCCAAGGATATTAAAAGAACTGGCAGAAGTAATTTCAGAACCATTGGCAATAATCTTTGAGAAGTCCTGGAGAACAGGGGAAGTCCCCATCGACTGGAGGAGGGCTAATGTTGTCCCCATCTTCAAAAAGGGGGGGAAAGAGGACCCAAATAATTTCTGCCCAGTCAGCTTGACTTCAATTCCTGGAAAGATCCTAGAGCAGATTATTAAGCAGTCAGTCTGCAATTATCTAACAAACAATGCTGTCATTACAAGAAGTCAACACGGGTTTCTTAAAAACAAGTCATGCCAGACTAATTTGATCTCTTTCTTTGATAGAATTACAGGCCTGGTGGATGAGGGGAATGCTGTGGATATTGCTTATCTAGATTTCAGTAAGGCCTTTGATAAGGTTCCCCATGGTATTCTTGCTAAGACGTTAGTAGTAAATGGGATAGTGCTACTGTCAGGTGGATTTGTAATTGGTTGACTGGTCGCACCCAAAGGGTGATCATAAATGGCCTCTCATCAGCTTGGAGAGACGTGACCAGTGGGGTGCCCCAGGGTTCTGTTCTGGGTCCAGTGCTGTTCAATATCTTTATTAATGACTTGGAGGAAGGAATAGAGAGTATGCTAATTAAATTTGCAGATTATACCAAATTGGGAGGGGTTGCTAATTCCCTAGAGGAGCGGATGAAAATCCAAAAGGCCCTTGACAGATTAGAATGCTGGGCCAACGCTAATGGAATGGATTTCAACAGAGGGAAATGTAGGGTGTTACATCTAGGTAAAAAGAATGAATTGCACAGATATAGGATGGGGGACACTTGGCTAGAGAATAGTACCTGTGAAAGGGATTTGGGGGTCTTGGTGGACCACAAACTGAACATGAGTCAGCAGTGTGATGCGGCGGCCAGGAAAGCCAATGCGATTCTTGGTTGCATCAACAGAACCATAGTGACTAGATCAAGGGAAGTGATAGTGCCACTCTATTCTGCTCTGGTCAGACCCCACCTGGAGTACTGTGTCCAGTTCTGTGCGCCTCAGTTTAAAAATGATGTTAACAACCTCGAGCAGGTGCAGAAGAGGGCGACCAGGATGGTTGAGGATCTGGAGGAAATGTCTTATGAGGAACGGCTTAGGGAACTGGGAATGTTTAGCCTTTCAAAAAGAAGACTGAGAGAGGATATGATAGCTATGTTTAAATATTTGAAAGTGTGTCATATTGAAGAGGGAACAGGTTTGTTTTCCATGGCTTCAGAGACTAGGACTCGGGGCAATGGTTTCAAACTACAGGAAAAGAGATTCCATTTGAACATTAGGAAGAACTTCATGACAGTTAGAGTTGTTCGGCAGTGGAATATGCTGCCACGGAGGGTGGTGGAGTCTCCTTCTTTGGTGGTTTTTAAGCAGAGGCTGGATGGCCATCTGTCGGAAATATTGTGAAGGGGTTCCTGCATGGCAGGGGGTTGGACTAGATGGTCCTTGAGGTCTCTTCCAACTCTATGATTCTATGATTCTATGATTCTATGAATCCTAGAGTGGGAAGAGACCTCGAGGGCCTTCCGGTCCAACCCCCTGCCAAGGAGGAACCCCCATCACAGGACTCCCGACAGACGGCCATCCAGCCTCTGCTTAAAAACCTCCAAAGAAGGAGACGCCACCACCTTCCTTTGTGGCAGCACGTTCCACTGCCGAACAGCTCTAACCGTCATGAAGTTCTTCCCAATATTCAAATGGAATCTCTTTTCAAGCTAAAGAAAGCTAGATTTTAATCAAATCTCAGGAAAAAAACTTCTCAACTGTTAGAGCTGTACAGCAACGGAAACCATGTCCTTGGGAGGCGGTGGGTGCTCCAAGGTTGGAGGCATTCAGGAGAAAACCGGGCCACCCTCTATCAGGTCTGCTTTGATCTGTATTCGTGCCTTGATCAGGGGGTTGGACTTGATGGCCTTACGGAGCCCCCTTCCAACGCCATTCTTCTCTGATTTTATGACTCTTAAAAACCAACTTGGATGTAACTTTCCCTTTGCTGACCCCACTTTCCCCCAGGGGGGCGTCACCAGTAAGAACGGTGACACTTCCCGGCCCTGCGAAGGAACGGTGTATACCCTGGAGGTCTCGGTTTCAGGCAACGGAGCACACAGACAAAACCGCCGCGAACTCTGTGCCAGGTTTGGGATCCGTGTTCTTGGAACGCTGAACTTGCGGCACCCAAGGGAGAGCAAAAATAAAATAAAATGGCCTTGACGGTCTCGGGGGGGGGAGCAGTGGGGGGAATGACTCTCCATTTTTTCTGTCGATACTTCTCCAAGCTGGCCGTCAAGTGGCCAGTCACAGCATGCTTCGTAATGACACTTGACAACTCCCAGCAGGGAATCCGGGTGAGGAATTTACACCAGGGAGAATAAGTGCCAAGTTTCTCTTATTTCAGCTTCGGCTAGAAGGAGACAGTCATTATCTTTGGAGCCTCTTGTGAAGGGAAAACGAGGAACACTTGGCATTAGAGAGAGGAAGAGAATGGGTGGGCCAGCCTCACATACAACCGTGGCCCTCACTGGCCGTGGTATTGCACCACAGACCTGATGGAACTGGCTTGTCCAAAGTCCGGCCCGGGGGCCAAATGCGGCCCGTTTACAAATTTGGAGTGGCCCGCGGCCTCTTCTCTCTGCCGGCTCAGCCTGTCATGCATTTCCGCCAGCTGGCCCTTCCCCATACCAGATGGAGGCATCAGCTTGCGGTTTTATGGTTTGCCTGCCCTCCCTGCCTCTGTCCACCACCACCCAGCCACCTTCCCAGCCTACCCATCCCCTGGCTCCATTGCTGCAGCATCCTCCCTGCCTCTTGCATGATATAGAGACTTGTCTAAAGTCCGGCACAGGGGCCAAATGTGGCTGAATGGTCAGCCCCCTCACATTTTCTTTTCTTTTCTTTTTTGTGGATTTTTGCTGAAGCAGTACAGCTGCTGATTCTTTTTTTTATTTAAAAAGTATACAAATTACATTTTAAAAAAGACAAACATCAACAACAGTGAACCCCTTCACCAACAGGATCACTCTTCATATTTACATTCATTATCCTCCCCTCCAGAACAAAATCGATTGTTGCGCGGAAACCTTACCCTTATCCCGTACAAGCACATATTCAATAAATCTACCCCATATATCGTAGAAAATATCTCTTTTTAACTCTCCTTTTAACCTTTAGAAAACATGTCAATTTATCATTTAAAGCAATATTCCATACTTCATTATACCATTCTTCTAAGCATAGTTCATATTTAGATTTCCAATTTCTAGCAATTATTAATCTAGCCGCTGTCAACAAATTTGTAGCCCCCTCACATTTTCACCTTGCCAAATCTGGCCCTCCTTGCAAAAAGTTTGGATACCCCTGCTATGGAAGCATTGCTCATTCCCCGGGCTCCTGGTGACAGCAATTTCCTGGGAGAACACAGCACGACAATAATGCAAGTGCAGTAGGATGCGGTACCCACAGGAGGTTGGTTTGACAACCTGTGCCCCACAGATGCGGAAAAACCTGGAAACTTAGAACTCTATCTATTGCATGGTCTCTTCCGCCATCTAGTGGCCAGTTCTGGTAAATACATCCTGAAAATACATATAAACATGTGTTTCTGGGGTTTTTTATTTCGTGTTTTCGGGCAGAGGACAAATGAATTAGCGGATACTGATCCGATGTCTTGGAGGTTCCTAGTGTCATCGACATACCTCAGAGAAAGCAGGTCTGCGGGCAGATTTGCACGGCTTGAAAAGTGCACCAGGCTTGGTGCTTGACATGAAACTTTTCCATCTGGTAAAAACCACAGAAGATTGTGAAGAGCTCCAGAAGGATCTCTCCAAACTGGGGGAATGGGCTGTGAAATGGTAAATGCCTTTCAATGTAGGAAAATGTAAAGTAATGCATATTGGGCCAAAAAAAAAATCAAAACTTTATCTATCAACTCATGGGCTCTGAGTTATCTGTGACGGATCAGGAAAGAGATCTTGGTGTGTTGGTGGACAGCTCCATGAAGGTGTCTACCCAATGTATGGCAGCGGTGAAGAAGGCCAATTCCATGCAAGGGATTATCAAAAAGGGGATTGAAAATAAAACAGCCAACATTACAATGCCATTATACAAAGTGATAGTAAGGCCCCACCTGGAGTATTTTCTGGTCACCGCATCTCAAAAAAGACATAGTGGAACTGGAAAATGTGCAAAAGAGAGCGACTAAAATGATTACTGGACTGGGGAACCTCCCTTATGAGGAAAGGCTAAAACATTTGGGGCTCTTTAGTCTGGAAAAAAGGCACCTGAGGGGGAATATGATTGAGACATACAAAATTATGCAGGACAGGAGTCAAGTGCATACAGGGACATTCTTTTCCCTCTCATAAAATACCAGAACTAGGGGCATACACTCAAACTGAGGGTTGAGAGAGTGAGAACAGACAAAACATTTTTTTTCACCCAGCGCGTTGTTAGTCTGTGGAACTTCCTGCCACAGGAGGTGGTGATGGCATCTGGCCTGGATGCCTTCAAAAGAGCTGGACAGATTCCTGGAGGAAAAGTCCATGACAGGTGACAAACCATGATGGAGATGTGTCATCTCCAGGCTTCAAACCAGGGTACTTCAAGGACCAGATGCAGGGGACTGGTATCAGGAGACAGAGATCTAGTCTTGTGTGCTCCCAGCGGCATGTGATCCACTGTGAGATACAGGAAGCTGGACTAGATGGGCCTTTGGCCTGATCCAGCAGGGCTCTTCTTAGGTTCTTATGTTATTATGTCCTACAAGATCCAAAGGGGGATGACTGTTCCAAGTAACTTTATATTATTAAATTAATGGCACTGATCACTCGGGAAACGTTTGCGTCCTGAGGGCCTGATTGTTTGTCATTATCAGCCACTATTAATAATTTAATTGCCTCTGTTTTTTATGTGGTCCAAACCTCTCTGCTTGCAATGCAACCCAATCCTCCCCAAACGAAAATCACTCTTCCCCCATCCCCACCCCGAAAGGTTTGATAACACACCAATGACAACGCAACCTTGAGCCATAATAAATTTCCAGGGACGTGACTCTTATGGTGGGGACAGGCCTCTAACGGTGATGAGAGGCACTGTCAAAGAAAACATAGATGTTTTTAATAAATCATCGCTCTTTCAGGTGACAGGATCTTCTTTGGTGTGATTTATAATAAAGGTGGGCCGTATGTAGGATGCCACAGGGCAGGTTGATTCTCCTGCAATAGGCTGACAGAGCAACTGATTTGGAAACTGGTCCATAAAAATATCCCATGGATTCCACCCGTCTCCAAGTCCTGTCTCACGTCACGACATAGACGCATCGGGCTGGACTCAGTGCAGTCCTGTTGTTGTTGATGCTGCTGGGGTGGGGGTGGGGGGGTTACTTTGCCTTCTCCTTTCTTCTATTTTTTCTAGTGTATTTTCACTTTCTGACCAAAGTTTAGGGGTAGAGATTTACTTTTTCCATTTATGAAGCAGTAACACATCTATGGGCGTTTATACACGACCCCTAAACTCCGCAGCAAATGGCTGCAAGCTCCGGAGCTTAAAAATGTTCCCCCACCAGCTCCGGAGTTTGCAGACAATTAAGTGCGACCCCGCCCACCTAAGCATGACCCAGCACACTTTTCTTGTACCTGCTTGAAGAGGGTGAAAAATTTTGATGCGGAGAGTGCCGGCTCTCCTCGCTTCTTTTTGTTGTTTTTCTTTTGCCTCCCACCCCTTTAAGAGCAACCAGGAAGTAAACGTGGCTCCCACCGGGGCTCGGAGCAGGCACCGGAGGTAAGGCTTTTTCTTTTGTCCGTTTTAAAGGCTTTTTCCCCCTCCCTCCCCTCACGCAGCCAGCAGCCAGGACGTGTGGAGTGGTGGGGAGGAAGGAAGAGCGACAGACCCCCCAAGATCTCTGGTCCGAATTTAAGGGACCAGCGGATCTTAGGGGTCGTGTAAAAAGGCCCACTGTTTCTTTACAGTGAAGAAGCTAGTCTAACATGCTATTGTGCTCAGTGGATTATCAAGACAAACAAACAAACAAACAAACAAATGATGATGATGATGATGATGATGATGATGATGATGATGATGATGAT
>JAHTLZ010000019.1:12301431-12311983 GCA_023846285.1 Phrynocephalus versicolor
TGATGATGATGATGATGATGATGATGATGATGATGATGATGATGATGCAGGTGTTCCCAGTCGTAATTGGCACGCAGGGTGTGGTGCCTAAAGAGCTAAGCAAGTACTGTATTTAGAAGAAATTGGAATTGACAGTCACCATCAGTCAGCTGCAGAAAGCCGCCTTACTGGGTCTTCTTGCATAGTTCGCCGATACATCACGTAGTCCTAAACGCTTGGGAAGCATTCGACTAGTGATTTGTAATACAAAATCCAGCATAGTTATTTTGTCTGCTGTGTGATAATTTAATAATAAAGCAAAGCAAAAGCAAAATGTTCTGCTTATATACAGCCCCATACCACTTCAAGTAGTCTCTGGGCAGTTTACAGTTTAATTACAGTGTGCAGGCTACACATTGCCCCCCCACCCCAGCAAGCTGGGTACTCATTTTACCGACCTCAGAAGGATGGAAGGCTGATTGGTGGAGAAGTCCTTCAATTGACTGAGGGTAGTAGAACAGGAGAGGGTCGAGGAGCAGAGATATATTGTAATACAGCTTTGGACTTAAGAGAGGTCCAAGCAGCCGGCAGTCCTCTGGAGCAGTCCACCCCCCTTTTCTTATCAACTGGCACTTATAGTCTCAATAACTCCATCCCCCCCCTCAAGAAAGTTAAAGGAGAAAGAATTGAAACGTCTTTCATTTACTTACAATTGAACAGATCAAACAGCAAACTGACAAAGTGTGGCTGCTTTTAACAACAGACTTCGAGAGAGGGGGGGAAACATCTAACTGAGAGGTAGGTCTCTTCCAGCCAAATCTGCTAAAGGCATCATGCGGGAGGGCAAAAACTCCAGCAGTTATTGTGCAGTCACAACAACAGAAGCGAGTGTTCTCTGGGTGAGGGGTTTACAAAGTGACGCTACAGAAATGGGAAGGTTGCACTCCACGAAACAAAAGGAAGGACCAGAGGCATGAACCGGAGTTTTTGCTAAGGGGGCAGATGGCAAGATGGCTTCGCAATCTTAGAAGAGGAGGAAGCAACCTGTTATTTTCATGGTGGGTGACCTTGATGGAGCTATAAAGATAATTGATGATGGTGTTGGTGGAGGTGGAACAAGAGAAAGGAGGGGGAGGCTGGGTTTTCAAACAGAGACAAAAAGGCACCCATCAGTGTCAACGCTTGGCATGCAGTGACCAGGCACGAGGAACACACACCGATCACGTCATTGGGCAGCCCTACGAAAGCCAAAGTCATCTCAAAGTCACCACCTTTCTTCAGCGCTGTCCTCCTCGCTGCCTGATGTAAAACAGAGGAAACACCAGAGCCCCACTGGAAATGGGGAAGAGCAGCCAGAAGCCCCTGGGAATGTAAACACTGGGGCCAAGTGTCCAGCACGCCCAACGTGATGCTTCTGGCTGCTACTGGGGCGATGTTTCCAGACAGTCACTATGGAGGGTAGCTTCCCTCCCTGGCCTCTGGCTTCCAAAGATGTGTTTCAATGCCTTCTCTGCGTCTGGGAAAAGTTTTTTTTTTTTCGGGGGAGTTTTGATCACCTTGCATGCTGCCTGTGGTTTGAGTGACTGGGAGAGGTCTCTTTGGGCTGGGGTGACTGTCAGTCTCCTCAACCAATCAATCATTTCCGCCTCTGAATTCAAAGAGAGCCCCGCCTCTCTGCTAGGTGTTGTTTTCTGTGTGTTTTTTTCTTCTTCTGTAGGAAGCAGCATTGTTAGTTTGCTGCTGTTCGCAACTATAAGTCAGGGCTTTTCAACTTTGAACAGGCTGAGGTCTACTTTTTCTGGCCCAAAGAGCCTGAGGGCTACTACCCTAAAACCTCTACTTATGAATTTTATCTGTTCCAAGCACATGCTCATAAGTAAAAACTTTTGTAAGTAGAGCAGTGGTTTCCCACAGGAATGCATTGAAAACCAATTAATCTGCTCTGGAGGGAACAGATTTCAATGAACTGCCCCGCTTGGCTGAGACAGTGGGCTGGCAGACCCAGAACTTTGCTGGGGCAGTGGTAGTCCTTGGGGTGGGGGAGGTAGAGGTAGAGAACTTATCCCCTCACATTTTTTATTGATGGCTGGCGGGCTACTTTTGAACCCTTCACGGGCTACCAGTAGCCCACGGTCTACCTGTTGGGCAGGCCTGCTATAAGTAATGAAACATTTCTATTCTTTCCCTTACACATTTTCTTTGAGTGAGTTATTGAGACTTTAATGCCAGTTCATGAGAAGGGGGGGAGCTATCTGGAGAACTTGAAACTATTCTCCTATAGTTAATCCCTGTACTTCCACTCCCCAGCTGGAGGAATTTAACCAGAAATTCAAAATTCTGCAACAATATAGTGTTGGTTCACGGAACAAGAGCATTGTGGGGAAAACATGGAGACGCACCCTAGAAGTGTCTTCGGCCGAGCAAAGTTTCCCAGCAGGAAAGAAATGGAAAAAATTGGCCTCTCTCTGTTCTAAGGGGGGATATGGATTCAAAGAGAAACCAAGCCTGCCTGGGTCTCCCAGATTAACACTGCTGGAAAATAACAACAGCAGTGGTTCTTGGTTAAAGATGAAACTGGCCACAGGAAAAACAATTGTTTTTCCATACCTGGGCATTCTGTGAGCAAATCGCCCTGCACATAAGTACCCCCCTCCTCTTTGTGTCCTTAATCCCCTTCCCTTCCTGAGGGGGCACCCAGACTGAGACTACAAAGCCAGATTGGACAACAAAGACTCCACCATTAAGCTCATCATTCTCTTCCAGTTTCCATCTGTAAACATTGGCAAAACTCTGAGTTCCCCAGCCAGCGGTGATACCTTCTGTATATGTGCTGTTTACATATTGACCTCCTATATAAACCACTGTGCTCCCCTCCTGCCTTTGTGTACCAACCTGATATAAACCCTGACACACACACCCTGGCTCAGGAGCAGACCTCCGCCTTGCCTCCTGAAGGTGGTGTCTGTAGTTCCTTTGATGGATCCACAATTGGTCTCTCTGTGTGTCAGTTCTTTATTGGCAGTTTAGATCTGAGGCAGGGATGGGCACAAGTGAAAATACTATGTTTTTCCCCTTTCCTCCCCCCGCCCCACATTTTTTCCATTTCATTTCATATGATTTTTTTTTTCAAAATTTTGTACAAAACGAACCATTAATGAAGTGGTTCATGGGGGGGGGGCTGGAAAGTGGCGGAGGGACAAAAAGTTTTTTAAAAGCCCTGGACTTTAAAAAAAAAACATTTTCCCTCCCCCAAGCTCCGCCTGCCAGCTGATCGGCGCTGGGGTGGGGGAAGATTTTCCCCCACCCTAGCAATGATCAGCCAGTGCTGCTTGGAGGAGGGGGGGAGTTTTTTTTTTTTTTAACCCTGGATAACTTTAACACCCCGGTCAGCACTTCTTTATTCTCCTACCCTCGGCTAGGAGATAGAGAAGTATAGCAAGCCATACCAACAGACTAAAAACAGTTTTTACCAGTGGGCTGTTCAACTGTTAAACGGGACGTGACAACACGTGATAGACTCGTTGGGCTGGCGAGTTGTGCAGCAAGCACACAGTGTGATATCAGATTGAATGGCTTTTTAGTGGGATGGTGTTGGGGGGAGGGAGGGAGCTCAGCCAATTTCATTGTACACTGGTTGTACAATGACAATAACGGTTATTATTATTATTATTATTATTATTATTATTATTATTATTATTATTATTATTATTATTATTATTATTATTATGGAGCTTTTAAAAACAAAACTTTTCCCCCACCCTACAAAAAATTGTAAGTAGAGCAGCAGTTTCCCATAGGAATGCACTGAAATCCTTTCCCTCCGGAATGGATTAATTGATTTTCAATGCATTCCTATGAGAAGGCTGACCATGCACACGCTTCCCTTACATCCACTCAATCATCTGGCCAGTGGGGGGGAGCAGGGGACCACGCCATGGCCCTTAACTGCCCCACTCGGCTGAGACGGTAGGCTGGCAGACCCAAAACTTTGCTGGGGCAGTGGTGGTCCTTTGCATGGTGGAGGGAAGGGTGGAGAACTTATCCCCTCACTTTTTTATTGGTGGCTGGCGGGCTACTTTTGAACCCTTCACGGGCTACCAATAGCCCACGGTCTACCTGTTGTGCAGGCCTGCTTTAGGGGGCTACTGAGCCTCTTTCTTGCCATTAGCGCCTGCTGAGAAATCTATAGGAAAGGTCATCTTGGCATCTTGCAGAGACATTTGCAAGATTTCTGGAAAATGGCAAGCTTTACTAGTTTAACCTCGAAGTGCAGGTTGAAGCTGAGCAGCACAACGGTGTGTCATTTCCATCAAGTTAAGAGTTCCCGCTTGAGCGACACATCTTGAATCATCTGAAAGTGTGACAATGATCTTCCAGAAAAACCCCACCCCCGCCACAAATATCCTGCTTCTCGCTAACTGTCATCGACTTAGATTTGCCTGCCAAATGTACCATTTTAATGTGTCAGACACGTTTCCGGGTTGTCAGCTTTGGAGACGTAATCTACTCACTTTAGAGCTGGATGCTTGATTGACTGCTGTCAGCAAGTAGTCATTACACCGCAGAGCGGCAGAGTGTGGAGTGTGGAAATTGCCAGCCTAAAGCCTCCCACAACACAGTGAAGAAAAATACACATGTGGACCTACAGAACAGATAATTATAATTATCATTATTAGTCTCCCCCCCCCCAAATTTACCACCCCTTAATTGCTTGGTGAGTAAGATTTACCTCAACTGGTAATGGAGTGACAATAGATTGAATCAGAGACTAGTGCTGAAAAAGAATAAAAAAGTTTCTATTTTACTCACAAATCTTCATATATATGGGAATAAAATAAACATATTTATTTGTTGCATAGTTTGAGAGCTTAACTGGTTAACTTCATTATTTGAACAACTGTCTGGCTACATAAAGTTAGAATCATAGAATCCTAGCGTTGAAAGAGACCTCCAGGGCCATCCAGTCCAACCCCCTGCCATGCAGGAACCCCCATCACAGTACTTTACTCAATTTTCTCAGGCTCACTTCTGACTCCATAACTGTCAAACTTTAGCACACTGATATTGCCAATTGACACCCTGACAGAGTAGAAAAAGGGAAGGAAACGTTATTCAAGGTACTGCAGATTATGTTAAACCCCAAAGTCATGCAAAGCTCTTAAAGGTATAATATGCACATTGCTATAATTCCAACTGCAGGATGCCCCACAGACCAAAAGTATTTAAGAGATCTTTCTTCCCTAGTGAGATTATTGAGAGATTTGGGGAAGAAGCCCATGGATGGTTTGTTGACTTAAAACACTATCTTCTAAACCCACCTAAAACATCCTTGGAAGCTGACAATAGATTTCTCAAGTAGTGCCAAGAAAAGTCTTTGTCTAGGGAATGAGAAAACGTTAAAAAAAAACCTCCTTGGAGTGAGACAACACTTTAAAGAGTACTGGGGGGAATTTATGCATTTCCACGAGACTGTGTGTGTGTTTACATATATTTCTGCAAAATGTATTTATTGGGAAATGGGATGCCTGCTGCTTTCTCTCATGAGATTGTCCAAATATTAGCACCGGATGGGTTGTTTGTGTCTTTGTGAATGGTCAACTTGCTGCGTACTGTTTTTTTCTCTGTGTCAAACTCTACCGTGTGTCTGTGGAAAGCAGAGAGTCAGTGGAAGTCAGCTGCTGGGAAGTAGTCAAGGTTGCCCATCGGCTGTTTGAACCATTCAACCATAAGTAAAGAAACCTTTCATCCTTTCTCCTGTCAATGTCTTACAGAGTGAGTTACTGAGAGTGTTAAGTGCCACTTAATGAGGAAAAAAATGAGGGCTACCTTGGGGAATGTGAAGCTATTGTGCTCTGTGAAGTCCTGCACTCCTGTTAGGCAGCTAGAGGAATTGAATCAGGATTTCAAGACTCTGCAACAGGTGTTGGGCCAGCTCGTCCATCTGGTGGAAGGTGGCAGACATCTCCTCAGTCATTTGAGCTGTGCATATCGAACTGTTCCCCTCCACTGGAGGACAGAGTTATGTGCGCGCCGTGTGCTCTGATCTTTTCTCCCGAAGCAGGCTCATTTTTCTCAAGTGTGATGGTGCACACTGATTCTTGAAATGTAGGAGGGATCAGATCCAGCTGGCAAGGTCTGATTGTCTGCGGGTGGCATGGAAGGAGTCACCTTGGCCCGCATCTCAGGCAGCAACTTGTCCTTAGCTAGACCTTCCAAGGTGCGAGATTTCAGTTTGAAAAGAAAGCGGGTTGTTGTTGTTTTCAGGTGGCTGTCCAGGGAAAATACGGGAGTGGGTGGGCACACTTGCAATATGATTTCATGGTATAATCGCATGCCTGAACATTAAAACCAACGTGAAAAAAAAATCTGCTGTCTGGTCTTGTACCACCAGATCTCTCAAGAGGGATGGATTAATTCACTCTGGGACATTATTAGGAGGAAAAATAAATAAATAAAACAGTTTCATTTACTTACAATTAAACAGATTAAACAGCAAGCAGGCAAAACACGACTGCCTCTCAGCAACAGGGCTCAGCAGACTCACTGCGTCCAACAGATGACTAACTCCAAAAGTTGAAGGAGAGGAGGGAAGGCCCGTAGCAGAGAAGCCTGGCTCTCTTTGAATTCAATAGCAGGGCACTGAACCATTGAATTCAATGGTTTCTGAGACTGACGGCCCCATCCCAGCTCTGGAAGGCCCCTTCCAGCTACACCTACTATAGGCACCATGCGAGGTTGGAATAACCTCCGCAAAAACTACAACATCCACGAGCGATGTTCCAGATGTAAGGTGTCAGAAAAGAAATGAGGCAACCAGCATGGAGGTCTTTTGAGCAGAATGCTGAATACCGCATGCAGCTGGAAGCCTTTTATTAGGTGCCGTAAACAAGTGTAAATCATTGGCAGTAGAAAGAAAGGAAAGGTCTCAAGTCTCTAGCATCCGGGAGCTCTAGGCACCCCTGTGAGCTTCATCCAGTGATGGCAAACATTTTAGAGACCAAGTGCCCAAGCTGCGATTCAGAACCCACTAATTTTTCACAAAGTGCCAATACAGCAATTTAACCTGAATCCAGGGAGCTGTGAAGGGGCAATGTTGGGTACCCACAGAAAGGGCTCCGAGGGCCACTTTTGGCACCCGTGCCATAGATTCGCCAACACTGGCCTAATCTCATGCTGCAATAGCCTGTTTTTCCTCCCTACGACTTCCCCTCAAATCCTCCCTGCTGGAGGCTGATTTCTGCGCTACGGGGTCATCAGGAGTTCTTGAGTGCCCTGGCTTCTGCGCTGGGTCCCATCTCCGCTGCAGACCTGCTCCCACGTCCAGAGGCTGATGGCATCCAAGTGCCCACCAGGTCTCTTGGGGGTTCAGGATGACTGAACCTCAAAGGCAGGGATCCCACAGGAAGGCGGACTTTCTTTGGGTGATGGAAGTTGTAGTCTGTCTGGCAGCTGGCACCCGGTCAAGGAAGGATGCTCTCCTAGTGCGAACGGACCACTCAAGGGGATGTGTGCGTGCACACAGACATAAGGCGGGCTCTCCGTAGCTGTGGGGCCAGCTGCCCACAGATCTGGACAACGGCAGGCCATTTCGCCATGCTCTGAGAGGCTGGCCACCGTCCCGTGCTCGCATCGATCTGATCATTAATTCCACGGTGGTTGTCCCATCTCTGCCTGTCGCTCTCGTGATCGCGCAGGCTGCTCGCTGCCATCTGCTGCTCGCTCCCCCGCCCCCCCCCCCCGTGCTGCACAAGGGCAGCTCTGGCTGTGTCGTGAAGGGGGACAGAGTCACGCCTGTCCTTGTCCGCATCCTTTTCTGACAGCTGGCGGGGTCCCTCTCCTCTGCCTTCACTCAGGGTTGCCCAAGAGATGAATGATTGATTGATTGATTGATTTAGAATATTTTGTCCGTATTGATTGATTGATTTAGCATATTTTTAAGTCGGCAGCTCGGAGGTTCGAATCCCGGGTGCCACGCAGCGGAGCAAGCTCCCACTGATAACCCCAGCTCCTGCCAACCTAGCAGTTCAAAAGCATGTAAATGCAAGTAGATAAATAGGTGCCACCGTAGAAAGTGGGAAGGTAAAACACTGTTTCCTTGCAGCCACGCCAGCCACGTGGTCATAGAGTTGCACAACACTGGCTCTTTGGCTTGAATATGGAGATGAGCATCATCCCTAGAGTCGGACACGACTAGCACGCATGTGCGGTGGAAAACCTTTACCTTTACTAATCCCATTTTTATGTTGTACGGATTTGCCCCACAGGCAATTCTGTTAAGCAAATTTCCCGTTATCTCTGGAATATTTTATGTTGTACAAATTTTATGTTATACAAACTGTTTGTTATAAAAGGGGGTCCACTGTAGTTTATGTGGCTGCGAGGCCACATCCCGCTCTAGGACTTTACCCCAGAATAGGATTTTAGATACAAGTTTCCCTGAAGTTCTCCCCCCCCCCCCCTTTTTAGAAGAACGCATGTGCAGTATTAGTATTGTAGGTAATTACCATATTTGCACCCCACCCTGTATCACTTGATCATGGGGAAGAAAAGCAATTTGGGAACATTTCCAATGAATTTAGGAAAATTCTACAAGCAATGTGCAAGGAAAAGCAACTTAGAAGCAAGAAAAACAGGAAAAACGATGGACTCTTATACATAAAATCCTCATTTTTTTCCAGTCCTGAATAGAAGGAACTTCATAGATTTCACAGGTTTTATCTATAAAAATAAAGGATATACCAGACTTGATGTTCCAGAGGACCCGTTCCAGTTCAGCAGTTCAAAGGTGGTGTTGTGTTTGCAGTTGTTTTATAGTCATTGGGAGTTCAATTCCTCACTGGGGCTACAGAGAGAAGAATAATTTATTTACTTATTTATTTCGGTTTGTATGCATGTACAGTGCATGCATATATAACATTTCAGCAACCAAAGTCTTTTTCCCCCTCACCAGGCAGTCTTTTCCTTAGCAGCTGGCTGTTTAAGACGGTTTGCATTATGATTGAAATCTTGTAATACTCGTTTTCCCTGACATTTTTAATATTATGTTCCTTTAATTATTTTAATATCTTTGAATAATTTACTGCTCTTAGCTTTTAATAGATTGTGTTTTTAATCATGTCATGTTGTGTTTTCAATAGTGATGGCTCCCTTGACTAAGGAGAAAGGCAGGGCAATATATATATATATATATATATATAAGACTGAGAAGTCAGGATCACTGCATATTCAGTGTTAGTACTGAATTAGGTCTGCCAATACTGTGCTTCCTTTCTTCGCTACCGTTACTGGAGGAAAAACCAGGGAGAGCTACTCGTAGATTCTGCTCACTGGTGACACGGCATGAAAATGTTAGATTTATAACACCAGATTCTTCCAAATTACTGCATAATCCTCAAAAACTCAGGCACCCCAGCTGTGAGCAACACAAGCCAGGGTGGATGAAAACGGAACAGCCTGCTCATTTGTACCTCCTTGAAGCCTTGCTGGAGAATCACAAATAACCCATAATTACCGAAGTGTGCCAGCTCACCCGTAGGAATTCTTTGACCTACATCCAGAGTACCATCTAAAACCTTGGGAAAGTCTATTTTGGGGGGCCCTGCTAGAAACCAGTTTGCTTTTCTTCAGGGTCTTTAGAGGTTGTCTTCTTTCTTTTTTTCTGGATTCTTTCCGGTGCTGGGCCTTTTGATGATCACCAAAATACCTGCATCTTTGGAGGGCTTTCATCTTTCTGTTTCCCGTTCCGGTTTCTGGCACTGGAGCCAAGGATGGCCCACAGAAACCGTGGAACTAGTCCGAAAAAGAAGTGGCAACAGAGCCATCATCCACCGCAACAGCAACATTTCATGAGAAAGAAAAGCCAGTCATCCGCAAATCTCTGCACTCATAACATTCACTAACTCATCACGCAGACATCCTCATCATCACCCTCGTCTGTTCATCAGCAGGAAACAGTTCTGAGAGCCATCATGATCAGAATCAAAACACACGTGCATTCATCAAGGACAATGTAATCAATCCCTGCCACCCAAACCTTCAAAATATTGGTGGAGGTTTTACAACCTTGCATGCTGTGTCCGGTAGGTTTGGCTGGGAGGGACCTTTCTGGTCTGGGGTGACGCTCATTCTATCCAGCCGTAAGCAATAATTCCCTTTGGCCTCTAAATTCAGAGTGCCACTCGTCTTTGCTCCAATTCTCCCCACCCCCACCCCCACCCGCTGCACCATTTATTTTGTCTCTTGGGAGTCTGTCATTCCGTTAAAAGTAGTGAGCCAGTTGGCGCTTGTTACTCAAAGCAGTCGTGTTTTTAACTTGCGGTCAGCTACCCACTGTAAGTAAATGGAACCTATGAGTCTTTCTCCTCCTAATGTCTCCTAGTGGGTTACTGAGACTGCAAGTGCCAGCTGATGAGAAAAAGAGGTGTTCTACCCTGGAGAACTTGAAGCTATTCTGCTCACTGGATGTTACCAAATTTCAATAATAATAATAATAATAATAATAATAATAATAATAATAATAATAATAATAATAATAATAATAATAATAATAATAATAATAATAATAATAATAATA
>JAHTLZ010000019.1:12312371-12344481 GCA_023846285.1 Phrynocephalus versicolor
TAATAATAATAATAATAATAATAATAATAATAATAATAATAATAATAATAATAATAATAATAATAATAAATCCAGCATAGTTTATTATCATCATCATCATCATCATCATCATCATCATCATCATCATCATCATCATAGAGCTAACTACGCTGGATTTTTTTATTCAAATCAAATCAACCTTTATTGGCATTAAACAAAATAAAACAACACAACGAGAGAAAATAAGGTACAGCAGGGAGGAAATCAAACACGGAACCGGTGATTCTAATATATGCATTAGCTACTCAAGCCAATGACGTGGGGAATAGGGAAGTCCCGATCCTCGTGCTGCTATAATCTCAGAGGCAAAGGAGGCCACCTCATCCAAATGAGAGGTGACTTGCGTAGAGAGAAGAAACCTAAGCTTAACCAGGTCTTCCCACCCTTGAATTCTATCGAGGATGGAGGATAGATATTTCTTACGAAGTGCATCATGAGTTGGGCAATGAAAGAAGATGTGTTCAAGCGTTTCAACAGCATTAGTTTGACATGGACAGATTCTCTGGGAGTAAGGGATTCCATTGAACCTGCCCGACAATAGTGCAGAGGGGAAGGAATTACATCTGGCAAGTGACTAGGCTCTGCCCGCTTCAGGATATGTTAGATAAGTCACAAAAAAAGCAGGCTTCCCAGGTAGGATTGCGATGTTAAATTGAAGTGGGGAGCTGATGGTTTTAGCTTCACTGCACAGTTCTTGCCATTCAATGTTCAATAGCCTGTCTTTAATAGTCCTATATGCTTCAGATTGACTTAACATGCCAAGCTGCTCAATGTCCAATCCCGCTACTTTAAGAGTGGTAAGAACATCAGAGATTTCGACTGGGAGGTCAGGATCTATCAAAAGTTGATATAATAAATGGGTATGAACTGGTTTGTAGAGGATTCCAAGCCAGAATTTAATAGCTCTTAATCTGGCCAAGGTCTTCAGCCGTACAGTATCATGCCAGTTTCTAAGCAAAGAACAGCATATGGGACACATTTAGGGAGGCCTAGGATTCTCCTCAAAAAAGAGGCTTGAATACTCTTCACTGTGCGATCTATAGCTTTATACCAAATTGGTATCCATATAAGATTTGAGAGAGGGTTTTGGCCATGAATATTGTCAGGGAAGCCGGTACATACCGATTACTCAAACTACAATAGAATCATGAAATTGCGCTAGCAGAAATCTTGCATGAATTTAGGACATACTTGCGATGGGAGATCCAGGTGTGCCTATAATTGTAGTGAACACCCAGGTACTTAAATGAGTTTACCTGCTCTATAACATTACCCTTACAAAGCCATTTGTGGGCAGTCCATTTTCTCGCAAAGACCATTATTTTAGATTTGGAGTGATTGACCTCCAATTTGTTGGTGGTGGTGCTATTAAGTAAGCGTTTAAGACCTATCCTAGTGCAAGAGAGAAGTATTATGTCATTGGAATGGAACCTGTGTCAGACCCAGTTTTGGACAATGCTATTCACATTCCACAGATTAGGAGCTAAGTCATTTAGGAAGAGGTTAAAAAGTATTGGGGCCAGAATGCAGCCCTACTTCACTCCTTTATTTGTTTTGAAGGGTTGAGTTAGTTTGCCATTCTGAGAGCATCTAACCATACATAAAGTATTGGCATGCATGGCTCTAGTTAGCAGAAGTAGCCTTTGATCAATATTCCATCTGGATAATTTATCCCAAAGTAGCTCTCTATCTACAGAATCAAAAGCACCCTTCAGGTCAAGGAAAGCCACATAGAGTCTAGCCTTAGATATCTTGACCTGTTTATAGACCAAGTGTGAAATGATAGCGCAGTTATCTAACATGGATTTGCCCTGACAGGATCCTGATTGCTCAGGGCCTAAGATGTTCTCGGCGTCTATCCAGGACTAAAGTTTATTGCTTAGGTATTTGGCATAAACTTTGCCAATTACCGATAATAGGCTGATAGGTCTGTAATTCTCTGGGGAATTAGGATCCCCTTTTTGTAGATGGGAACAATTGTGACAGTTGTCCAGTCTTTGGGTATAAGGCCAGTTCTATTGATTGTTGTGAAAACTGGGGCTAGTAGTGAGGCCCACCAAGCCGGATCACATTTTAGGAGGTCAGGGGGTATACCGTC
Source organism: Phrynocephalus versicolor (assembly GCA_023846285.1). Lineage (NCBI taxonomy): Eukaryota > Metazoa > Chordata > Lepidosauria > Squamata > Agamidae > Phrynocephalus > Phrynocephalus versicolor. The sequence goes on from JAHTLZ010000019.1 coordinate 12,314,509, forward strand.
AGGGCCTGGAGCTTTACCCGACCGTAGACCTACAATAATTTTATAGATATCCTCAGGGTATACTGGCGGCCACTCAGGCACGTTGGGGGAGGAAAAGTCAGGACAGTTAACTGTGGGCGTATTCCTATCGAAAAAAAACATCAGAAAAATGTTGAACCCACCTAGATGGTGGAACTGCATCTGAATCCTGCACCTCTGATCTTGAGAAGCCCATAACACTAGACCAGAATTGTCTAGTGTTATTCTGAGCGACAGCTTGAAGTAGCTTATTCCACTGGTTATGGAAGAAAATTTGCTTTTTCTTAAGGAGTAGGGCATTTAATTGTTGATGATACTGAAAGTATTTTACTAAGTCACCTTGGGCATTGGTCTGCCTGAAGTCCATAAAAGAGGTGCGCAATAGAACCTTAAGCTCTCTGCATTCCTTGTCAAACCAATTAAGGTTATTGTGTGGTCCCCCATAGTGGCACAGTGTGGGCTTATGACTCAAGGAATAAAAAATTAGGTTTATAAAGGATTCGAAGAATTTAATTTGGCTGGAATAGTCAGGGTTCACTAGAATGCCTTGTAGAAGTTTTCTGCTTCCTTGGGCTATCACTAATTGATGGAATTTAGTGAACAGATCTTTATTGACCGGGATTTTAGACCTGGGCATCAAATTATCAGCCTCCCCGGTGGACGATGCCCTATGCTCTAGCAGATTTAGAGACAGTATTAAAGGAAGGTGGTCACTGATGACATAATCGCCGACTGCAAAGTATACTACTCGCTGTTTTGTTGTTGTCGAAACTAGGAGATAGTCGACAACGCTGGAGCCTTGGGGGGATACAAAGGTATGTTCGCCAGCGTTAGGGTAGTCAAGTAGACCATTAAGCCAGATCATATTGGTGCAAATAGAAAATCTGGCAAGGGCTAATCCAGCAGCATTGTAAAACCGATATTTTGACCTCCTGGTCAGTCCACATAAGGGAGGAAGAGAGTGTTCATCCTCAGCCATCCCTGTTTTATAAAAAAATTGATTAGTGGTCCCAACTCTTGCATTGAGGTCACCTCCCAGAATAAATTCAGCAGAAGGGTGGGAATGCCTTAAGTTATCAATACATGTTAGGAGATCGCTCCAGTGTGCTGATCTCCTAAGGGTATCAAGAGAGGGAGGCAGATAGACATTAACAAGGATAAGTTCAGCCCCCTCTATGACAGTGATGCCGAACCTTTAGAGATTGTGTGCCCAAACTGCAATTCAAAACCCAGTACTTTTTTTGCAAAGTGCCAATACAGTAATTTAACCTGTATGCAGGTAGCTATGAAGAGGCGATGTCGGGTGCCCACAGAAAGTGCTCCGATTGCCACCTTTGGCACCTGTGCCATAGGTTCGCCATCACTGCTCTATGGTAACCTTGACAGCTTGGATTACCATAGAGGGAGCTGAGCTTATCCTTGTTAATGTCTATCTGCCTCCCTCTCTTGATACCCTTAGGAGATCAGCACACTGGAGCGATCTCCTAACATGTATTGATAACTTAAAGCATTCCTTCCTACCCTTCTGCTGAATTTATTCTGGGAGGTGACCTCAATGCAAGAGCTGGGACCACCAATCAAATTTTTAATGTAATGTATTATAAATCACTAGTCAAACACTTCCCAAGCGTTTAGGACTATGTGATGTATCAGTGAATTATGTGAGCATATCTCAGTAAGGCGGCTTTCTGCAGCTGACTGATGGTGACTTTGTCAACTCCAGTTCCTTCTAAATATTTGCTTAGCTCTTTAGGCACCCCGCCCAGCGTGCTGATTACCACTGGGACCACCTGTAGCGGTTTATGCCAGAGTCTCTGAAGTTCAATTATCAGATTCTGATATCGGGCAATTTTTTCAAGTTGTTTCTCGGTGACTCTACTATCACCTGGTATAGCAACATGTTGTTGTTGTTGTTGTTGTTGTTGTTGTTGTTGTTGTGGTGGTGGTGGTGGTGGTGGTGGTGGTGGTGGTGGTGGTGGTGGTGGTGGTGGTGTCATTGGCCTCTGTTTCAGAATCTCAAGGCCTTCATCTTTGAGAGACAATCCCCCCCCCCAATTGCAAAGCCAGAAAAGGCTTCTAGAATGAAAGAAAGGGCCCTCTTTCATGTTTATACCCACTTGGGTTATCCCACAAGTCCCGTTCTTACTCACCGGCTCCCAGAAGCTCCCAGCCATCTGTTGTGGTTGTGTTCGAAGCCTGAGCGCCGCCACGCAGTTCCCTCCCAAACCTCTGAACGGTGGAGGGTCCTCCGAAGCGCGTGATATTTTTATTAACGAAAGCGGGTGGCATGCTTCCTGCCGGCACTTATAAAACAAGAAGGAGGGGAAGGAGCTTTAGGTCGCAATAGCATGCCACTAATGTAATGGATAATTAAATGCAGTGAGAAGGAAGAGACTTGTGATGTTGGGGAAGGGGTTAGCTGGAAAGAAAGGACCCGCTCCCCCACAGCCAGTCTCAGAAGGGTGATGAAGAGGCGGGTGGTGGGCACGCGGGTGATGGTTTTAAGCCAAAGGTGGAAATTTTGCAGGGTGATGAACCACATCCAGTCCCATGTTTGATACTCTGTGGTTCTCGTCCTCCTCTTTTTGCAAAATGAGACAGAAAGAGAGAGAGAGAGAGAAACCACCTCTCCAGCACTATGTAATTCGCCTTGTTCAAATCAAATCAAAACCTTTAATGGCATAAATAAAACACATATACAAAATACATTCAGCAGCACCAAATTTAGGTTTTCTAGCAATAACTAAGACCTTTTGGCTAAGATTAAGTATAGTATCTGTTCTTATCAGTTTGCCTTGTTTAAGCCAACACACACACACACACACACACACACACACACACACACACACACAGCCCTTTGAAAGACAGGATGCAACCCTTTATAGCTGGGAGTGATTTCCAAGTCTAATGCCATTCTGGGGCTCTCAAAAAAGGTTCTGATCGAGTTGGAAAACAGCCAGAGTTTAGAACTCTCACTTCTTCGGACTACGATTCCCAGAATCCCCACCCAGGACGCCCTATAGGATTCTGGGCACTGTAGTTTGAAAGTAGTACTTCTACTATCTGGGGATTGTCTCTTAGAACTTTCTGAAGCCACCCATCATTAGCTTAAAGACGAGAGACTGAGAGGTGGGGGTGGGTAGAATGCTGGATTTGCATTCAACAGATCTGAGTTCTAATCCTCACTCAACCATGGAAATTCACCAGGGAATACAACACTTTGAACCCTCTACATACCTCAAAAAGCCTACTTGGGTTGCCATAATTTAGAAATTACCTTTGTGCACATAATAACATGGATACAGGTTTATGCACGGACAGATGAGTTGGAGAAAAATACTTTTCTTTAACTAATGTTGCAAAAATCTCCCAGCCAATGTCTTCATCAATTATGTTCTCAAACTACAGATCCCAGGAATAAAACTCTCAGAATCTGCTGCATCTTAGAATCTTTGGTCAAATCCCTTTAGCAAGAATGCATGGAGCCGAATTTCTCTATATGATTTCTCCACCTCTTTGCTCATCAACTAGCACTTCTGGTCTCAGTCACTGGCTCTGAGACATTGGTGAGAAAAAGAATAAGAAGTTTCGTTGCCTCCAGATCAACTGACCAACATGATTCCTTTCAGAAAGCTCTCAAAAGATTCAAGAGAGGAAATCTCAGTATTGAGATGGGGCTTCTTTGATATCAGAGGCAGGAAGAACTGATTGGTTAGTGCAGGATTGACAGGCAGTCACTCCAGTGCAGAAAAGCTCCTCCCAGCCACACCTACTAAAGGCAGCATGCGAGGTTGTAAGAAACTCTGACGGAATCTCACAACCAGTACAGTAGTACCTTGGTTTATGAGCATAATTCATTCCGAAAACACGCTTGTAAACCAAAATACTCTTATATCAAAGCAAATTTTCCCATAAGAAATAATGGAAACTCGTATGATTCATTCTGGGGTTCCATAAACCACATACTCCACACACAAAATGCCAAAACTCACAAAAGAAGTTGACTAGAAGTCCACATCCACACCATGGTTTAGGTACTTGGGTGTGGAATATGCTCTGCTTGGAACTAACAACTAGATTTTACTCTGTGTTCCCCATGTGACAATAGTATAGTGCAATTTGTAGCCCTATGCACACTTGACTAGCTGCCCCATGACTGGAAATTGTTTGAAAAAATAAGAATGTAGAAAACAAATTAAACAAACATATAAATATAAAGAAAAACAAAATCCTAACCTGCATTTGCCTTTGAAAACGTTCCTGGCTGGTGCAAGGGAGACTTCTATTCCTCTCTTCTCCCTCTGCACTGGAGGCTGCCTGAGATGGAATGTTCCAGACAATCAGCCACAATCCAACAGGGGGGAAGGAGAGAAAGAGAGCCACCAGTGGCTCACTTGTGATCATGTGACCTGCTCCAGTGCTTGTATATCAGGACATTGCTTGTTGATCAAAGCAAAAATTGTTTGCTCGTCTTGCAAAATGCTCTTAAACCAAGTTATTACTGTATTTCAGAAAAGAAACTTTCCCAAACACGGAGCAAGCAGCCAGCCCTTCTATGATGTGGTCCCATATTCTAACAATAATGAAATCTGGTGTTAGGCGGGCCCTTTGCAGGTTTTAGATCTTCAGACCCTTTCTTCTGCAGCCAGAAACTCCAACTCACTGAGCTAACACACTTTTAGAGCCCCCAAACACCACTGGTTACTAAATCTATCAATTCCTGCAAACACGCCTGCCTCTGGCTGGCAGAGTTCTCAGACTGGGAAGGCCCAGGTGCCTTCCCCCATCGGAGCCGAGCGAAATTAATTTCACAGCGAGGATTTCATGAAAGACTAGCTGTGTAAAACACTTCCCTAAACACCGAGCGGCATTATGCACCCAGCAGATTCGCCTTGTCGATTAATTTCACAACTCTAATTTACCAATCAAGCTTTCCTGGCAATATTTGTACTTTATCACCCGTGATGCTTAATTGCTCGTTAACTCCTCTCTTCCAGGGACTTTCCAGGTAGTTTTTCCTCTTTTAAATATGCAAAGCAGGGAATGAAATGAGACGCATCCATTGAGTCATGCGCTTATGAAAACCACATTTTCCCCTCCTTATCCTGGCAGCAGATGGGTACCTGATTCCACTTTCTGCCAAAAAAAAAAATGTTTTTTAAAGTCTCAGTACTGCCTTGTAACTTTCCTGTCTTCAAAAAGAGTGGACTGCAAATGGACCACACTTGCTTCCTTGTTAATTACCCTGCATCACTGACAGGATGCCAGCGCATAGAAATGCCAGATGCTAATCCTTTGTCATCGTTAGCAGCCGCTGCTCATCAAAGCCAAGACGGGGAACAGAACCCAATGGCTTTTCCCTTTTATAGCATAAATATAACTCAAATTTACATATATATTTTTTTCGAATCAATTAGGGCAAGGGCTCCGATTAAAAAAAAATTCCTTAGATCAATTGTGCATCATTTAATGGATTTATCACTTGATTAAATCCGCATCCATCTGCATGTGAATAAAACCCTGAGTCCTTCAGGTGGGAGACAGATGCATTTTATGGACTGATGCACAGATGAGATGCATATTTATGGTTCTTTTTTAAAAATAATGAAATGCATGGGAAAACGATGGCCCATCTCCTGTTGCTTTTCTCAACTAGAGGGTCAACCCACTGAATTCTTAGCTGTGTGGTAAGTCAACACTTGAGTAAATTCCATGGAGTCAGTAGGCCTCCTCTAGTTGGCACTAGCAATAAGATAGTGGCCACAGAGCAAACTTGGAATTAGCCCTTGGATTGAGTCGTTTTTCATCTATCAACAATTTTACTCCATATCCTTGTCAGACTGCATACCCTGCGTGTAATCTTCTAGATTTTGTTGGACTACAAGTTCCATGGCTCCTGGCCAGGGCTGGTGAGAGCTACTGTCCAACAGCGCCTGGACAGCCATGGATTCTCTCCATCTTTTGTTGTGTACCCATCTACAGATGTCAGGCCCATTGAATTTAATGGGATTCCCTGGCCCACCAGGCTTCCCTCAGGCAAATACTTGCAGGGACAGAAGGGCACGAAACGAATAAAAATACATTTTGTTATTTGTTATTATTTTCGTTACATAACACAACAAATAACGAGCAGCCCCCTCAAAAAAAAAAAAACCCGAAACAAAACGAAGTGGAAATTTCCGCTTCATTCAGTTCGTTTTTTGTTCTCCCCACCACCCTCCAGCATCTCTTACCCCCCTGATGTCCGGGTTGGGGAGGTCTCCTGGCCACCCAGCACCACACCTGCATCCGATGAGCCCCCGTGGAGGGGGCTTTGGACGCCTCGTGCTGGCCGCCCGGATCCCAGAGTGGCCAGTGCTGATGAGAAGCCTCCATGGAGGGAGCTTTGGAGGCCTCCCGCCACCCACTGCGGCCACTGCCAGGGCTCTGAAGGCAGCGGTGAGGCCTACCACTGCCCAGCGTGACCGCAGCCAGTTCTCCAGAGGCGGCAGCAAGGCCTTCCGCCGCCCAGCGCAACCGCTGCCAGCACCTTCCGGGCAGCCGACACCAACGACAACAATCCGCTGTGGAGCGGCCTGCCAAAGCCGCAAGGAGGCTTCTGAGCAGTCACCGCCACCAGGATCACCACGGCCAGAACCCTGCTGGCCAGCTAGAGTGGATAGTGGCCACTAGACCAACCTGACCCCCCGCCGCTGCCGCTGCCGCCGCTGGGATCACTGCTGCTGCCGCTAACCAGATAACCCAAACCAGTTTGTTTTGGTTCGGTTCACACAAACCTTTGTTTTAAAAATTCGTACAAAATGAAACGAAATGAACTGAGGGGCCCAAAACAGAATGAACCGAACCATGGTTTTTCTGTTTCATGCCCACCTCTACTTGCAGGACTCTCACAAAGTGAAATGTGGGAACAACCTTGGAAATGTAACTATTTATTTATTTATTTATTTATTTGGCTTTAGCTCCGAAAAGGGGGAGCTGGGGATGCTGGGAGGTGGAGTCCAAAACGCGTGCGTGCACGCACGTGCGCGCACGCGCGCGCGCACGCACACACACACACACACACACACACACACACACACACATAACATTTTGAGGCTCTGAGAATTGCCTCAGCCTCCCTTGGGTTGTCATCAAGCAGCCAGGAAAAAAAAACGGATGCTGCCTGAACCACAAACATGGAAACACCATCTAATGACCATAATTACCATATAATTGCCATAATAATTATCACGTCAAGTGCCTGTTATATGCGTTTGCCTGCACTCTTTCGCAGCAGCCTCACCTAGATGACTGAGAATCTTCACCGACACATTTCACAGCAACTGGTTGCAAAGTGGGCACAACCAGGGCTTTGAGGGACTCACTCAGATTTCTGAGAAGTTCTCTGAAGGCCACATGCCCACGTATGGGGTTGGAGCCAAAGAAAAAAGGTAGCTAATTTTACCGATGTCTGCCTGGAAGGCTGAGTGAACCTTGTGCCGGCTACCAGGGATCGAGCCCCAGGTCATGAGCGCTGCTTAGATTGCAGACCAGCAGTTTAACCTCTGTGCCACAAGAAGTCTCCCTGCACCCAAAGAATTCAGAAAGTGGGCGATAATACCGAGCAAAAAGCTTCAAGCAGCCTGTACTTAAGGAATAAAGAGCTTTATCAGTTGAAAGCAGCACTTTGAATGGGGTCCAACCATGGACTGGCAGCCAGCGGAGTTGGTGTCATAAGGGAGTAATTGGCGTAACCAGCCCCAGTCAGCAATCTGGCTGCGTGTTTTTGGACCAGCTGAAGTTTCTGGGCTGTCTTCAAAGGCAGCCCCATGTAGAATGGATTGCAGTAATCCAAGCAGGATGTAATTAAGGTATGTGTCACTGTAACCAAGGCAGACGCTTCCGGGGACAGGCGCAGCTGGCGCACCAGTTCAACAGAAGCATTGCGTCTAGAGATGAAGGGAAGTGATAGTACCACTCAATTCTGCTCTGGTCAGACCCCACCTGGAGTCCTGTGTCCAGTTCTGTACGCCTCAATTTAAAAAGGATGTTGACAGCCTCGAGCGGGTGCAGAGGAGGGCAACCAGGATGGTTGAGGGTCTGGAGGAAATGTCTTATGAGGAACGGCTTAGGGAACTGGGAATGTTTAGCCTTAACAAAAGAAGGCTGAGAGGGGGATATGATAGCTATGTTTAAATATTTGAAAAGATGCCACATTGAAGAGGGGACTGGTTTATTTTCCATGGCTTCAGAGACTATGACATGGGGCAATGGTCTCAAACTACAGAAAAAGAGATTCCATTTAAACATTAAGCAGGCAGAACTTCATGATGGTTAGAGCTGTTCTCCAGTGGAAGATGCTGCCTCAAAGGAGGGCGGTGGAGTCTCCTTCTTTGGGTTTTTTTAGGCAGAGGCTGGATGGCCATCTGTCGGAAATACTGCGATGGGTGTTTTTGCATGGCAGGGGGTTGGACTAGATGGCCCTTGAGGTCTCTTCCAACTCTGTGATTCTATGATTCTATGAATCTATGAAATGCAGGCCACTGCTGAAACCTGGTGCCCATGCTCATGGATGAATCCAGACATATACCCAAGCCAGGGATCTGAGTGTCCACAAGGAGTTTAACTCTGTCTAATGCCATGCCAGGAGAAAGCTTCATTCTGTTCGCTGTTTCCCGGTGCATGCCAGAGATTAGGTGCCACAGCTTTAGCGAGCTGGCATCGTGAACTCTGGTTTGGAGTCCAGGCCTCCTAAACTCAACACGGCATCCCGTATGCCACACCAGCTGTCTCCCGCAGTTTACCAGCCAGTGGGGTTAGAAGGTATTGGCCAGCGTCTGTTCATCTTGGACTGCCCTGCAGAGTGCCAGCTCTACTACCCGCAGTGGGATTCAGGCAAGGGGGCCAGCTTTGGATGGCCAAGTGTGCAACCAGGATCTCGTCAGATGGCTGTGGCCACTCCCCCAGTGGGAACCCAGCTTAACCAAAGTACAGTACTGAGCTGGATATGGGCCATCGGGGTGGGATGTCTGGGGAAGGGTGGCCAGGCAGAGAAGGGATGCGCTGTAGTAATGACTACACATAGACACATTTGTGGGTTCACGCAGGCCAGGTCCAAGCAGCAGCTTCTCCACTGCTAGCCTGAGCGCAAGGCTTTATCGGTTACAATGACAGAGCATCATGAGGGGTGGAGACAGGGCCTACGTGCCAGGGGTCGAGAAGGCTGGCGAATTCCTGGGATGTCTTATCTAGAGTGGCTGGGATGTGCAACCTTCTCTGAGTGAGCCACAGACAGCTTGTTTTTTTCCCTACAAACCCATCTCACAGGCTTCCTGGCTGATCTGGGAGGGAGAGATACAAACCAAGTTGGCTTCCAGAGTAGATGGAATTCATTTCCTTCCCATCCGGGGCCTCCCCGCTCAGATGGAGAGGTTTCATGATTCCCAAAGGCCTCGACTCACGCAGGCAGCTGGGGTACTGTCTCTGCCCCAAGGGGGAACATCTCTAAAATGTGCCTGAAATCTTCCAGTGGAAAAGAATCATGGAAATTGCTTTGCTTACAGAGACCCTCAAAACTCCGTCAAGAAGCATTAGTTAGAAAATACTCCTACGTGCACAGTAGGAATAATAATCATGCACTGCAAAGTTAATTCTGACTTATGGTGACCCCTTTCGGGTTTTTCCAGGTAGGGAATCCTGAGAAGTAGTTTCCCCGTCCCTTCTTCTTGGGGGGGGGGGCTGAGATTGACTGATTGTACACAAAGGGAGTTCATGAATGGCTTCTCCTCAGCGTGGAGAGGTGTGACCAGTGAGGTGCCCCAGGGTTCTGCTCTGGGTCCGGTGCTATTCAACATCTTTATGAATGACTTGGATGAAGGAAACGAGAGTAGACTGATTAAATTTGCAGATGATACCAAATTTTTCCAAGAAACACACGAGGTGGAAACTTTACATTTCATTTCTAAGGACAGCACAAGCTAAAAATTAGAAAAATACTTTGGAGTCAAAGAACTCATTCAGAATAGATGCAATAACCAATGACTCAGTAAAATAAGAAAGCTCTCTGTCTAAGCTAAAACTGAATCGCATAGCAACGTTTCTGAGCACATGCAGAGGTCTTACGAGCAGCATGACATGGTTAACTTCTGAGCCCTGGATCCCTCATTGGGGAGAAGATGGAACTTACATCTCGTAGAATAAGGCGATTTTATATGCTGACAGAAGGGGCTTTTCAGCTGACCCTCTTTGGCGGTGCAAATGAAAAGTTCTAATGAATTTCCAAAAATACGCGGTCAGCGTAAACCAAGTGATTCACAGCACTGCTTTGAAATGGAAACCCGGATTATCTCTAGGTGGCCAGATGATTCCCTATCTCTGTTGGCCTCCACCTCGCCCTGATATTATTCTTCCCTGGTTTATTGGTGCCCTGGTGCCGAGTAATATTTCATTATTTTCATTTGGACTCCTTCACAGCCCTGGCAGTATGTGAGACGGGCAGTGATTGAATGATGCTCCTAGAAGTGCCTTAACAGGATTCCAGCCAACAGCAAGTGTGTTTTTAATGGCGATTGCTGCCTCACCTGGCAAGTGGCATCTTTCTTTTGTGACTTTCCTCATCTATCTTTCTTGCATTTAGCGTGCCTTGCTTTAGCCCTGTGGTCTGATCGCTTTGCAGGCAGGGAGGCACAGCCTTCTTTTGCAAGGAAATGAGATTCTATGGAACATGAGTCAGCAGTGTGACGCAGCGGCCAAGAAAGCCAATGCGATTCTTGGTTGCATCAACAGAACCATCTCGTCTAGATCAAGGGAAGTGGAAGTACCACTCTATTCTGCTCTGGTCAGACCCCACCTGGAGTACTGTGCCCAGTTCTGTGCGCCTCAATTTTAAAAGGATGTTGACAACCTCAAGCGGGTCCAGTGGAGGGCGACCAGGATGGTTAAAGGTCTGGAAGAACTGCCCTGAATCCCCACCATTTTCAGAGGGCTTCTGCTGAGATGTCAATGGCTGGAGCCCTTTAAACCTGGCCCAGTCGGCACCAGGTGGTTCCCCTGGTAGCTACAGGGCCAGGTTTAAAGGGCTCCAACCATTGACAGCTTGGCAGAAGCCCTCTGAAAATGCTTGCGAGGGCAGTGCAATCGCCGGAACTGCCCTCCCGACCATTTTCTGAGGCCTCCTGCTGAGCTGTCAATGTCTGGATCCCTTTAAACCTGGCCCGGTCGGCACCGGGGGGGGGGGCTCCCTGGTGCTGCATGGGCCAGGTTTAAAGAGCTCCAGCCATTTACAGCTCAGCAGGAGCCCTTTAAAAGTGGCTCCCGTAGTCCCGGGCACCGAATCTGGTGCCTCTAGGACAGTGATGGCGAACCTTTTAGAGACCGACTGCCCAAACTGTGATTCAAAAGCCACTAATTTCCCCCAAAGCGCCAATACAATTTAAGCAGAATACAGGTAGCTGTGAAGGGGCGACGTCAGGTGCTCACAGAAAGGGTTCCGAATGCCACCTTTGGCACCCATGCCATAGGTTCACCAACACTGCTCTGGGACCTAGGGGAGCCATTTTGTTTCGTACCATGTTTTTTATAAAATCGTAAGAAATGAAACAAAATGGGGGGGGGGAGCACAAAACGGAACAAAACGAAACATTATTTTTCCACTTCGTGCCCATCCCAATCATGTATAATTTTAAAAGATATTGATGGAGAAATTACGATGCTTTCCAGTCTTCCATTGCATGATCTCTTTGCAATCTTAACAACAAGCATACCAAGTCCATCCGCAATACGAGGATTCCTTCGCTCTGCTGCAGAGCACAAGGCAGAGGCTGGAAGCAGGCATCTGGGTGAAGATGACAAAGGGCTTATCCTGCTGAGACACAATCCAGAGGGGTCCTCCTGATGTATGCACCGCTCAGCCTCTGCACCACCGCTGCTCCATTAGCCCCTAATGGGACCCTGGCTGTGCATTGAGCATGTGCTGCGCTTAGCATATTAGAGATGACAAACCCATCGTGCAAATGCTGTGTTGAGAAAAGCCATATTCTGTGACACACAGGCATGATACCATAGTCTTTTGAGACTGAAGGATGCCAATGAATGAATGAAGCTGATGGGCATAATGGAATGTGACTAATACATTCTGCCTTTCCCCGTGCGTTTATAACATTGGTGTAATTGACTTGGGCTGGTCATAACAAGCAGCATTTGATGCATACCCCGATGGTCTCTGTAAAAGTTGAAAAAAAGTTCTTCTGGATATTATGGGTACCCTGATGCTGAACTGTAGGGGGAAATTCAAAATTTGGAAAAGCAGTGCACATTAATGGCAGTTTTGCTGTTCAGGTCCTCCATGCAAACATTCATACTCTAGTTACTAGTAGTATTTAGAACGAGAATCTCTCCCTTGCTATTTACATGCTATAAATGGCTGAATAATTTGTCCATTCTTTCAACAATCAAGTATTCGCCACAAATACTCGCAAAACTGACCACTATCAAATGTTGCCAAATCCCTAACAACACTGCACAACAACCCAAATGCTGCCAGATCATAAAACACTCATGGGTATTAAGTACACTTACCATCCTGTGGATTTCCAACAAATACAGTAATACCTCGGATAATGAATGTCCCTGATGACGAATATTTCAGATAACGAAACACATTTTCCAGGTATAGGGCTGCCTCGGATAATGAATTTTCCCTATGGCCTGCCTTGGATAATGAATCACAATTTCTAGGTATAGGTCTACCTTAGATAATGAATTTTCTCTATGGGCTGCCTCGGATAATGAATTTTTCTATGGGCTGGCTTGGATAACGAATTTCCAGCATACATCAGTAAAAAAGAGCAATACCAGGTGGCATTGCATCTGTACCTTTAAAGTGCACTTTATAAAGAGTTTTGAGCAAAACAATAACAAAAACAGGTGTCTATGTCATTTTCCTAGACTCCGGAATGGATTAATTAGTTTCCCATTCATTCCTATGGGAAACCACATTTTGGATAACAATTTTTTTTTGATAACAAATTGCCTTGGAGAACAAATTAAATTCGTTATCCGAGGTAGCACTGTATTTGCTATTGTTTCGTTATTCCTGCAAGGGGACAATGACAATAGAGATTCCTTTTCCTATTCCTAATCCTATTCCTATGTGCCGTCAAGTAACCCAGGACATACGGTGACCCCCGGAACGAGAGATCTCAAAAATGTCCTGCCCTCAACTCTCCTGCCAAGCTCTTGCAAAGGCAACCCCGTGGCTTCCTTGAGGTAGTCAGCCCATGTCACACTTGGTCTTCCTCTTTCCCTGCTACCTTTCCAAGCATAGGTTGTATTCTCCGGAAAAATCCTGCCCCCAAAGTAAAGCAGGCAGAGTTTCAACCTTTTTGCCTCAGGGGGCAATTCAGGCTTGATTTGAACTAAATAAATATTTAGGCAAGCTTAAAAAAATAGATCACCATCTTTTTCCTGGAAGGCTTCCTCCAAGATCAAGAACGTTAACTCAAGGGCTTGGTGGCGGAGGTTGGATTACGAAGTAGCCAGGGGCTATTTTTCTTGTCGACCTTTATGTGGATGGGGATGGTAATAGAGAGGCGTTAACAGGGGGAGGAGCGTGTGTGCAAGAGCCCTGCCGTCGCACGCCGTTCTCCACGTGCCAAGGATTCCAAGAAGGCAGCAGAGACGAGGGTTTAGGAAGGCAGGTCCTTGGGACGCAGGAGCCCCTGTTTTTAGAAACGTACTTCCCTCATGCCACCATGCCAGGAGAGGCGATGAGGCTCTGCAGGGGGTCTGCGAAGGAGTCACGGCCAGAACCTGCCCTGGAAGAAGATGTTCCGAGGGTGTGAATCGCTTTCAAAGCAGCATGCCCGCCTGTGCAGCTGCTCCAAACAAGGTAAAGGTAAAGATTCCCCCTGCACATGTGTGCAAGTCATGTACAACTCTAGGGGCGGTGCTCATCTCCGTTTTCAAGCCAAAGAGCCAGTGTTGTGCAAGTCCATGGCCACGTGGCTGGCATGGCTGCAAGGAAACACTGTTTTACCTTCCCACTTTTTGCGGCAGTACCTATTTATCTACTTGCATTTTACATGCTTTCGAACTGCTAGGTTGGCAGGAGCTGGGGTTAACAGCGGGAGCTCGCTCCGCTGCGTGGCACCCGGGATTCGAACCGCTGAGCTGCCAACTTTACAGCCAACAGTTTTCAGTACTCTAGCCCACTGAGCCACCATGCTGCTCCTAGCAGTGTAGAAACAAGACTGCAAACCTGCCCTCTCTCCTTGCCATGGGGTGGTGAGGGCATGAGAGGCAGCGGTGGCTGGTTCCTTGGTGGTGGTGGGGGGTTGATTGACACCCCCCACACACACTGCCCAAGGGAAGGAACCCAGCTCACCCATTTCTGCCTCTACTCACGAAAAGAGGATCAATCAACCTGCAGATACCCATTCATCAGCCGGCTTGTACAGCTTGGCATAATTAAAGTGCAGAGACCCAACGGGGAGTGTCTGCTTTTCTTCCTCCTGTCCATCTTGTTCTCATTCCAGGGCTGGAATGAAAATCAGCTCATTTTTACCGGCCATAAATTTTAATGGAAGTTTTCAAGATGAAATAGGGGGTGGTTGTGACCTTTATGCCCTTCTCGCTGGCTTCTGGAGGCATCTGGCAGGACGTAGGAGCTAGATCTCAGTCTGAACGTATGAGACAAAGCTGTTCTTATCAGAGGCACAGGAGATGGGAAAGGAAGGAAGGAAGGAAGGAAGTGGGAGGAGGTGGATTCAGGAAAGAAGAACATAAAACATAAGAAGAACATAAGAACAGACTTGCTGGAACAGGCCACAGCCCATCCAGTCCACCATTCTGTCTCACACAGTGGCTCACCATTTCCTTCAGGGTATTCCCAAGCAGATGTCTTCATCTGCTTAAGATTCCCTGGGCGCAAATGGCATTGAGAGATATCCTCAATGGTTGTGAAGGTTATTTGTGAGTGCTTTTATTTCTTTTTACCATTTAATTTTTTTAAATCTTTTTAATTACACCAGGGATAGTATTCAGTTTTGTTGTATTATGTGGTACAATGACAATAAAGCATCTATCTATCTATCCTGCCTCTCTCTCCAACCCAGAGGTTGTCCTTAGGCATCCATCATGATAGCCATGGATACTCTTGTTCTCCATGAACTTGTCCAATCCTTTCTTAAAGCTGTCAAGGCTGACAGCTGTCACCACTTCTTCTGGCAGGGTGTTCGACAGACCAGGGATCCTCTGGGTGAAAAAGGACTTCCTCTTATTTGTTTTGAGATCTAGCACCCAAAAGTTTCATGGAGTGCCCCCTAGTTCTAGTGTTGTGTGCTAGAGAAAATAGCTTTTCCTTATCTACTTTGTCCACACCGTGTATGATTTTATAAACTTTAGTCAGGTCACATCTTAGGCACCATCGTTCAAGAGTGAAGAGGCCCAGACGTTGTAGCCTCAGATGGTAAGGAAGGTGTTCCAGTCTCTGAATCATTCTGGTTGCCCTCCTCTGCAGTTTTTTCAGTTCCATAATGTCCTTCTGGAGGTATGGGGACCAGAACTGGACACCTTGAAAAAGGTCTCTTGCAGCCCAACCTGCTAAAGGCAGCTTGCGAGGTTGCACAAACTCCAATAATATTGACACACACAGATGCATGTTTGAGGGAACTGGCTGCATCCGCTTGTGGAACATGGGTTCTGATGTGGCTACCTTGCTCCTTTTGCTCCACAGAGAAGGACGGAGGGTCACCTGAAGGGATAGTTAGGAACTTAGGCGACTGAGAGAGGGAAGGAGGCCTTTAGTCCTGGGAGAAATCTATTTTGTGGACGGGAATCCCCAGAACACTAGGCTAGTTAGTAGGGAATTCCGGCAGCTGAAGTCCAGGATAGAAGAAGTAATTTTTCTCTCCTGTGATGCTGGGACGGATTGTTTTTCCCTAGTGGTGCAGGCATATCCCGAGATGGACACCTCTTCCTTCCACTGAAGATCCCACGGGGATCCCAGGACCCTGGAAAACCAGCGAGAAGCAAACACATCTTACTACAGAGCCAATCACATCAGCATACCTAATGAAGACTGATGAGTCACTTTCATGCTTCCAGGCATGGATAGGTAGACTATTATCCGTTTATACCCCTGCTGCAAGGGAGCGGCAGTATTGCAGGTGGCATGCGGAAAATAGGCCGCCCCTGCTTGCACTCATCTCCCAAACACAGAGAAATGGGGAAGAGTGTCCGTTGTGATACATCACACTTCAGGCTTTAGGGAGAGGCATACCACAGATGGGGATCCTTATGAGGATAGCTCAGTGGTTTAGGTCTCTGCCTGCTGAGTCCGAAGTTGGGAGTTTAGGCATTTGGCTGTGGAGTTCGGAGATTCTAAGATTATTAGGCGATCTGTTCCACACCAGGGCTGGGCAAAAACCAAAACAAGTATTGCAGGGTCTGCTTTGTTTTCACTGGAACCCTGTAGTGGTGTACCAGTTGGAGGAAGCTGTGGCATCCACCCCACAGAAGGAAAGTGGGGCCAGATCTTAAAATCTGGAAAAAAATTGTCTTTGAATACCACAGGGATTATCAGGAGATTTCAAAGTGCCTAAAGATATCAAGGCAAAAGTCAAAACAAAACAAATTAAAAGACAAAAACATGTGACACCTTAAAGACTAATTATTATATTTTAATGCAAGCTTTCGTGGACACGCCCACTTCTTTAGACATAGAGTACAAATGTACATATAGTACATATCTTGAAGAAGTGGACATGAATTCCACAGGGATGTCAGCAAATTTCAGAGTATCTAAAAATACCAAGGCAAAAGTCAAAACAAAACAAATTAAAAGACAAAAACATGTGGCACCTTAAAGACTAATTATTATATTTTAATGTAAGCTTTTGTGAACATGCCCACTTCTTCAGACATACAGTACAAATGTACATATAGTACATATCTTGAAGAAGTGAATGTGTCCATGAAAGCTTACATTAAAATATAATAGTTTGTCTTTAAGCGCCACATTTTTGGCTTTTGTTTTGTTTTGTTTTGTTTTGATTTTTGCCTAGAATTCTTGCCCAGACTAACACGGCTACCTCTCACAAATCTAAAGATATCAAGACACTCCCTATTGCCACACTTGAAAAGACAGCCTAAAAATTCAGACAGCAAGATGTTTTGTGTGAGGATATTAGGACACACACACGGAATCTAGTTGAAGCCCAAGATGGAGTGAGCTAGTCTCTGTTCGCCCTCCTTGGCAGCCCTGCAGGGTGGTACAAATCAAATCCTCACTTTGACTGATGAGAGGGAAAGTTTCTCGCCCCCTCTGTGGAGGCAGAGGGGCTTCAAATTGGCCCTGGGTTTTGAGATGGTATTTTACAGGACCTCTCCAAAGTGCTGAACCCAGATTGTGAAATAGGTTCTGTGCCTTCCTTGGAGAGCCCGGATGAAAACCTGGAGTGGAACCGCCGCTCCACTGACACTGGAGCTACCGCCCGCACCTCCAATGTACAGGTAGAAAAATCAGTACGTTTCAAATGTCAGCAGAATCTGGTTAAATGGTTTAATGGATTTTACAGAATCTTTGGAATTCACTTTCATATCATCACATGGTTGCAGTGTAATCGACTATGTATTGATTAACACATCGTTAAAGCCGTTTGTAACTAATTTTGTTGTAGGAGACTATACTATTAGCGATCACCTCCCGTTAATTCTTCGTCTTAATTTCAAAATTCTCAGGCCCATTCCATCAGTCAGTCCCTCCATGGTTTTAGAAACCCCCTTAAAATTATCTTGGAAAAAGCTCTCTTCCCAGAAACTCCAACATGTCTTGAATACAAACATTTGCATTGCCTATAGATCCAATATGATGTCCCAGAATGATCAACTCTTATGTCCACCGGGTTGCTCACATTGTATCTCAGGTAGGACACAAGCCTTCTTTTAGTCCTAGATCCTTCTCCTTCAATCGGAGTTGGTTTGACAGGGAGTGCTGGTGGATTTCAGCATTCCTGAACAAGAATGTTCAACATGTGGTTCAATTACAGCAAGCAGTAACCATCGGGATGGAGAACCTAAAGGCAAGCAGATTTCTAGGACGTGTGACTCCCTTCTGGGCCAAGAGAATTGACTGGATATGTCCTCTCTCCCCCCTTCCCTCTCTCTCTCTCTTCCATAGAAATCCGTGAAGCTTTTAAAGTCTTCGACCGGGATGGGAATGGCTTCATCTCCAAACAGGAGCTGGGCACAGCGATGCGGTCTCTTGGCTACATGCCCAACGAGGTAGAATTGGAGGTCATCATCCAAAGACTAGACATGGATGGTAAGACGTGATGGGAGGAGAAGGGGAGGCTCTCCATGACCCAAGGGCACAGGTAGTAGTGGATGTAAGGCCCAGCAATTACTGTCAGGAACAATGAGGTTGTTGGGCATACATATACACACACACACACACCACAGGGTACCCCATTTCCCTCTGAGCAATGCTCCAGGAGCTGGGAAAGCAGTGGATTTCCACAGGAATGTTATATTTCTTATTGATCTTCAGTTTATCAATTAAACCTAAAACATCCTCTCTTTTAACCTGTATTTGAATTAATTCTTTAGTCACGAGGGGCCCTTCGTCAAGTGTGTATAGGGCTACAAATTGCAATTTAATAGTGTCACATTAAAAACACAGAGTGAAATCCAGTTGTTAGTCCCAAGCAGAGCAGATTCCACAGCCAGGTCCCTAAACCATGGGGTGGGCGTGGACTCCTAGCCAACTTCTTCTGTGGGTTTTTGGTATTTTGTATGGGCAGTATGTGGTCTGTGGGGCTCCAGAATGAATCAGCTGCCCTTCCATTATTTCTTATGTGGAAATTTGCTTTGATATAAGAGTATTTCGATTTGCAAGCACGTTTCTGGAACGGATTATGCTCATAAACCAAGGTATTACTGTGTATGCATTTTATCTCTCCTTCCCTCCTTCCCTCTCTGCTTATTTCAGTAAACTTGCCACTGGAGGCATTTCTGAAGGCTAGAACATAAATCTTTTCAATAAATAAACACGGAGGCAAACAGCTGTCAAGTGCATGATGATCTCTGGATATCTTTTGATTTGTACATTAAAAAGGATTCTGCCATTTTGGCAGCAAGTGTATGTGTGTGTGTGTGGAGGAGGAGGAGGAGGAAGAGAATACAAATTAATTGTATTGTTGTTCTACAATGTGGTTTTCCTGTCCTCTCACATCATTTCCCTGGTAGAAACTGGCCCCTCCCCACCTGTTAGTCGTACAGGCAGGGATGACAGGTGCCATATTTTAGGGCTGGGGGTGAATTATGTTTCTTTTTTCCCCTCCCATTTTTTCTCTTCTCCCTTTCTTCCTTTTACTCACTCCGTCGCCTGCCTGCCTGCCTTCCCACCCTCACGGCCAATGTGCTGCTAATACAGCTGTAGTCAGAGCTATTACAAATTTGATGTCCCCAGCTAAAGAGAATATTTGTCTTTGAGAAAAAGCCTCGTCACCCGGAGCCATAAAAATAGTGACAGCCCCATAAAATACAACATCTGAACTTGCCAGCGAGTGGGGTGGCAAGAGTTTGTGTGCTCCGTGGACATCTTTTCTCTGTCAGAACTGATTTCAGAGCAAGTGAGAGCCACCCACCCAGATCAATGACAGCTGCTGGTTGCTATGTCAACGAGGTGGCCAACCTGCTCCGGATTTTAGCCTGAATTTCACCAGAGCTTTCCCGGCTGATGAACGGTTCACCTGAATAAGCACAGCACCTTGGAGAGATCATTTAAAGTTCGGGTGAAAACCCCGTGCAGATGCACTAACCCACAGGCACTGGAGCCACTGGGTTCACTTGCCAATCCAGTTACTGCCTCTACGTGGAATAGTGCAATAGGGGGCATCATCACCTTTGCTGCAGGTAGCAAAATATTACAGGCCACCCTATTAAGTCAATATTGTTAAATTTCTCATTTGTATTGATAACTCTGAAATTTTAGGTATTTTCTAAATGGGTTAAACATCAGAGCATTATGGGTTAACCAGCAGAATCGGCTTGCTGACAAATTCTGCATTCTCTAAGACTAAAATATCTTCCAGGATGCAAAACCGCAAAACTGTGAAATTATAGAAATGCTTACGTGACAAGATATTGAATCAGCAAAGACGTGTCATTTTATAAGTTTAACTTTGAACACGCACAGAGGAACACCAGTTCATATCAGGAAAAGAAAACGGAACAATTATTAGTGTATCAGCAAACTGGTCCAAGCTTGTTCCTGTAAAAGTGGAACTGCTGTGGAACATTCTAGACTCTGCCTGAAGGGTTTAAGGAAGTCTTCTGAACCACTTGGTTGTCCGGAATTTCTGGTGACCACTGTTAGCATCGCCCAAATTCTGTGACCCTAAATGCATTTAGCTTTAGGTCTTGGACTCTTTGCAATCACTATTAGTATTGCTGGATCCAATTCCCCAGATGGATGGTGCCACCATCTGGCTTCCTGTCTCTCTGTTATGTGCTGTATTAACTTCCTGATGTTTTGCAATGAAGATGTACTTGCCCCAGACAGCAAGATGTTGTTGAAATGGTTTTTTTTAAAAAGAACCAATTTAAACTTATCAGTATGTGTTTAAGGTTCCTTTTCCCTAAAAAGTAGAACATTGGGGAAAAGAGTGGGCATATATTTTTGTGACGCACTTTTGTGAACCATGTTTTTGTCTGTTTGCAGGCATTGTCCGAACTTGCCTGTTCTTTGGACACTTCACCCTCACCCCCCCCAAAAAAAAGAAAAAACCTTGCACGCTGTTAAATGCATCATCTGTTCTCACAAACTGGAGAGTGTTGGAGTTTACGTCTCCGGCTGCAAACCTAGCGGTTGGGTGTTCAGTTCCCCCACTGGGCAGCTGGGAGAAAAGCCAACCTAGGTCGCCTTGGGCGAAAGCTGCACTCTCCCAGGGCACCCCCCCCCCAAAGAAGGAAATGGGAAACCACTTCCGACAAGTCTCTACCTAGAAAAACCATGAAAGGAGTGACCAAACATCAGGCCTGACTAGACAGCATGAAATTATTGTTAATGTGAAATTGTTCATATACTAACCCTTAAGGACAAATGCAGTCTGGCGAGATTTTTTTGTTTTGTTTTGTTTACAGTGTTGTGCGTTTTAGTTATTCAGCTCTGAAAGTGTGCAAACCAGCCCATTCCTGGTGTGTGCCTACCCACACCTTTCCGGCTGGATGCCAGGGTGAATGTGTGTGGCTTCTCTTCTGAGCGTGTGCGGGTAATGTGGCTAAGCAGAATCTTGTCTTACAGAGCAGCAGCTTAGGGAGCTGGGAATGTTTAGCCTTTCAAAGAGAAGGCTGAGGGGGGATACAATAGCCATGGTTAAATATTTGAAAGGATGTCATACTGAAGAGGGGACAGATTTGTTTTCCGTGGCTTCAAAGACCAGGACTCAGAGCAGTGGTTTCAAACTACAGGAAAAGAGATTCCATTTGAACATTAGGAAGAACTTCCTGGCGGTTAGAGCTGTTCGGCAGTGGAAGATGCTGCGTAAAAGAGGGTGGAGGAGTCTCCTTCTTTGGAGGCTTTTAAGCAAAGGCTGGATGGCCTTCTGTCGGGAGTCCTGTGATGGGGGTTCCTGCATGGCAGGGGGTTGGACTGGATGGCCCTTGGAGGTCTCTTCCAACTCTAGGATTCTGTGATTCTAAACCTTTCCAGCTCCCCAAGCTGCTCCTTGTAAGACATTGATTCCAGACCTTTAACCCTCTTGATTGCCCTCCTCGGGCTGTCTCCTCCAGGTGACGGGCAGGTGGACTTTGAGGAATTCGTGACGTTACTTGGGCCAAAGCTTTCCACGTCTGGTATTCCCGAGAAATTCCACGGCACTGACTTTGACACTGTGTTTTGGAAGGTAAGGAGAGACCCGTTTCCCACCCCCACCCCACCCCAAATCTGATGGTTTGGCCGTCTTCTTGATTTTACTGCAGATCTTTGTACTGAAGATTTTCCCCATTTTTCTTGGTGACCGGGACCACTGCGGCAATACAGGAGGTAGGGTCAGCCCTTCCCTTGACTGTGCCATCTGCATTTTTTCCCAGCTCCATTTCTGCCTTGTGAACTAAAGGAATGGGCTTTTTTTTTAAAAAAAAAGAAAATATTACATTTGTATCCTCCCCCTCCCTCCTTGTGCTCAAGGTAATGAACCTGCCACTTCCTCCCCCCCCTTTGCCTTCACGACACCCCTGCAAAGGAGCGCAGGCTCAGAAAAACAGTCCAGCAGCAAATTCCAATGGGACACAAACCTGCCAAATCCACCGTTCAGCGTTGTAAATGCAGCATCCAGGCCTCCCGTCTTCCATGGGATGCTTGCGTCAGATCTGGGGGAAAAGCTCACTGGGGTTGAGCTTAGGGGGTGTCACAATTCCCCAGATCTCCTTGGCCGTGATTCTGAAAGCCACAGGATCCTGGACCTTGTGGTCACATGGCAACCCAACAGCCCGATGGGCAAAGCTCATGCGCCGTGAGACTTTCCATTTCGTTGCATGCCGTGTGGACGCCCCCCCCTTTTTTTTGCTTCCAAACCTTGCTATTGTTGGTGCTTCAAGAGGAGCTGTGTTTTCCCCACCTCCCAGCCTTTCTTTCGCACAGGTTTGGCATCTAGTAGACCAACTCTTCCCCTGTTCTTGTGGGCACTTGGAGCAAAAGAAGCTGATAAATTATCCCAAACTACTCCCCCCAAGTGATTTTGGTCCCTCTTCTGGGTTTGGGGCAAACTCAGACCGCCAGGCCAAATCCAAGCCTTTGAGAAACACTGACTCTTTTATTAGGAGCATCTGAGGGGTCCCGGGACACCAGCAGCAGCCCCTGAATGCTGAAAATAATAGCACATAAACAAAGCACTTACTTCCAGTGTCAGAGAGTCTTCCAAAGGACTGGGATTCCAATCCTCCTGCAGGCAAAGGAGTCTCTCCTGAAACCAGCAACTGGCACAGCAGCATCTCCCAGTTTACCCCCCCCCCAACTCCAACCCCCCCAAATTCAGCATCATAGGAAACTGCTTCTGTGAAGGCAGCAAACAATAGTTGTGTTTCCCTTAAGCTGCCAGTACATATAGCAGTGTTGGCGAACCTATAGCACGGGTGCCAAAGG
The DNA here is from genome assembly GCA_023846285.1 of Phrynocephalus versicolor. NCBI lineage: Eukaryota > Metazoa > Chordata > Lepidosauria > Squamata > Agamidae > Phrynocephalus > Phrynocephalus versicolor. Next base: position 12,337,649 of record JAHTLZ010000019.1, read on the forward strand.
TGGCACTTGGAGCCTTTTCTGTGGGCACCCGGCATCGCCCCTGCACAGCCACCTCTATTCAGGTTAAATTGTCATATTGGCACTTTGTGAAAAATTAGTGGGTTTTGAATTGCAATTTGGTCTCTAAAAGGTTCGCCATCACTGATATATAGCAGGCCTGCCCAACAGGTAGACCGTGGGCTACTGGTAGCCCGCAAAGGGTTCCAAAGTAGCCCGCCGGCCATCAATTAAAAAAATGAGGGGATAAGTTCTCCACCCCTCCCTCCACCATCCCAAGGACCGCCACTGCCCCAGCAAAGTTCTGGGTCTGCCAGCCCACTATCTCAGTTGAGCGGGGCAGTTCAAGGGCCATGGCACATTGAAATCTGATCCCTCCAGAATGGATTAATTGGTTTTCAATGCATTCCCATGGAAAACCGCTGCTCTACTTAATTGAACATGCTCATAAAAACTTTTTTAAATTGATGGCCGGCGGGCTACTTTTGAACCCTTCACGGGCTACTGGTAGACCACAGTTTACCTGTTGGGCAGGCCTGCTCTAGTCTATCACCAAGATGGTCGTCCTCTTTCAGTTGACCTTTTTGAGCTTATTTATTTTATTTATTTTTTATTTTAGAGTATTTTTACCCTGGCTTTCTCCTTCGAAAAGGACCCAAGGTGGCTTACAGTAAGGAGGGATAATATACAGTCCAGTACAATTAAGACATGTTCAAGTATTGATAACAGGGAATTGAGGAACATCTTACAACATTAAAAGACAACATTTCATTAATGCTAAAAGAGAACGTGAGCTGCCACCATTTAACCCTCCTTCATTCCTCTGAGATGATGGGTCTGAGCCCTACAGTCAGCAGAAATAAAAAAAAAAAACAGGCAAGATTCCTTCTTGAACTGGAGGATAATCTGTTACGATGTGAACCAAGAGATATATATCTTGAACTTGATGATGGCTTAAAAGGAAAGCATGACAGCATATTCTAAACATTTTTAAAAAGGTTAATGCAAGCCTGAACAATTGCAGATACCTGTTTCCAGTCACCGTCTTTAAAAATATAAAGGTGGCAAAAGAAACAGGAGGAGGCATATGTAGATGTTTTGGGATAAACCCCCCTCCCTAACAGAAGCATAATCCTTGCTGCAATCAAGCTCATTAAAGCCTTGATTCTACTTAGCTCCATCCGGGGAGTGTTCCTCCCTCATTAGCGGTTACTTCACGTCCTTCTTTGTTCCACTACTAGCTTTATACCGTGACAGCGTTGGTCATGATCATGTGGTTTTGTCCCTGTTTCCGTGTTCCCATGGTCGTGATAACTTGTCTCGTGACAAGTGTTACCTCATGGTCTTGTACCGAGACAAACACCGAATTTGTCGAGCTTCCTTTTTCCTTTGGGGGGGGACTTTAAAAATTCCTTTTCGATATTTTGCTTCTGAAAAGTCAAAACAACAACAACAACAACAACAACAACAACAACAACAACAGACAGTTTTCTGAATGTTTTGTTGCTTGACAGTTGTTACTACACAGTGTCTTGTCTCAGAACAGAAAGCGGGCTGAGGTCTCTGAAACCAGAATTTGGCCATTTGATCCTTCACTCTGTCTCCTTGGGAGAAAAGCCAGCCAGGGTAGCCTTGGACAAGCAGCACAGTCCCAGGGCACCCCAGAAGAAGGGAAGAGCCAACCATTTCCAAGTATAGTGCACAACTTGGAAAAAAATGTGGAAAGGGTCACCATAAGTCAGAATCGACTTGATTGGCACAGAAATATTATTATTAAATAATTATCTAATAATAATAATTTTGGTTGGTAGGATCCTTAGAAGTTTACTTCTTATTTTTGGGGGGCACGGGGGGGGAGGTAGATGAGATCCACAGAGACTGGGACTGGAAAAGGAAGCTCTATTTGTTTTATTTTATTAAAATATTTTTACCCTGCCTTTCCCCTTTTAAAGGACCCGAGGTGGCTTGTGTCATTAAAAGACAATAGTTAAAGCTAAAAACAGTGAGTGTGCAAATGTTAAAAAGGAACAAATGCCGCTTGAAGAAATGGAAAACAAAAGCAATACTGAAAACACATTCAAAGCAGCAAGGCGTAGGCAACCATTTAAAAGGTAGTCACTGAGGGAAAGCTTGCCTAAAGAGAAAGGTCTTTGCCTGCTTTTGGGAGGAGAGCAAAGATGGAGCCAGGCTGGCCTTCAGTGGGAGGGAGTTCCGAAGTCTTGGAGCAACCACAGAGAAGGCCCTCTCCTGACTCCCCATAAGATGCATCAGCCTTTCTCTTGGTGGGGTCAAGAGCAAGGCCTCCCCTGATGGGGAGAACATGGAGGAAAACATCCGTCCCCTTGTTTCCATGAGCACTGGGTGAGGATGGAGGCATCCCCTTTGATATTACCGATTTATCTTCCTCTAATCCCTTCTAAAGCTAAGCAGTCAACCATTGCTACATTTTTTGCCATTATTAATTCTGCAGGAGGACAAAGGGCAGGGTAAAGAAGTGCCTCTTTTTATCTCCTCTCAATCATCACGCTCCTCGGCTTTCATGGAAGACCCCAGCACCTGGGGAATGGAATTTTCCCAAACTAGAATTCCCATAATTCTCCATTCACCTTACAGCAGTGGTTCTCAACGTGTGGGTCCCCCAATGTACCTGGACTGCAACTCCCAGAAGCCTCCACCACTCGCTGTGCTAGAAGGGATTTATGGGAGTTGCAGTCCAGGAACTTCTGGGGACCCGCAGGTTGAGAACCACTGCCTTACAGACACCTAAATGTGGCCCATGCAAGCAAAAAGCCCTCAACGGAAGGCTTCGGAGGCCTAGCTCTGCCTCAATTCCTATAGAATCACAGAATCCTTGAGTTGGAAGGGACCTCCAAGGGTCATCCAGTCCAAACCCCTGCCATGCAGGAACCCCCATCACAGGACTCCCGACAGATGGCCATCCAGCCTTTGCATAAACACTTCCAGAGAAGGAGACTCCACCACCCTCCTTTGGGGCAGCATCTTCCACTGCCGGACAGCTCCAACCAGGCACAAGCGTGCACAAATCAGGAGCAGCTCCCCAAAGAGAGGAAAATAGGGTTTGTTGTCCAGGTAGGAAATCAAAAACCATCCCATTCCGACTGAAAACCCTAGCAAGTAGCAACCAAGATGTGGTGGAAACCATGCCCAATGTTATGACCGCTGTGCCAAATGATGTGGCAATGAGATCAGTTAGAACACAGAAAGTACTAGCAAATGTTCTCAGTTTCAGTGATTTTTGGAGTCTTGACAAACTCAGGCTCCTAGACAAGACTCCCGACCTACACTGGCAAGATTGGCTAGCTCCCCATGGAAAAGGAAAGCTCTCTCTCATTTTATCCCCCTCATTTACTTATTTATATCTTTTTCATTTTTCCCCGTTCCTCTGCTGGAATTTTATGGGAATCGTTTACAAAAGCAAAGCAAAGTGTTCTACTTATATATCTCCCCATACCACATCAAGAAGTCTGTGGGCAGTTTACAGTTTTTAATTACAGTATGCAGGCTACACATTGCCCCCCGCCCACCAGCAAGCTGGGTGCTCATTTTACCAACCTCAGAAGTATGGAAGGCTGAGTCAGCCATGAGCCTGCTACCTGGGATTGACTCCCAGGTCATGAGCACAGTTTTACCTGCAGGACAGGCATTTAACCACTGTGCCACGAGGCTCTTTGTGATACAAGAAGAAGGGGGGGACCACTGTGTTGGAAGAAATTGTAGTTATCTTGTGCAAATGTGTGTTTCTTCCAAAAAAGAAAAAAATTGAGACGTACAAAAATTGAGATGTACAAAATAATGCAGGGCATGAGTCAAGTGGATAGAGGGATGCTCTTCTCCCTCTCAGAAAATACCAGAACTAAGGGACATAAACTCAAATTGAGGGCTGGAAGACTAAGAACAGATAAAAGAAAATATTTTTTCATCCAGTTCATTGTTAGTCTGTGGAACTCCCTGCCACAGGGTGATGGCATCTGGCCTGGATGCTTTCAAAAGGGGATTGGACAGATTCCTGGAGGAAAAGTCCATCCCAAGTTACAAACCATGATGGAGATGTGTAATCTCCAGGCTTAAAACCAGGGTCCTTCAAGGGCCAGATGCAGGGGAGTGGTATCAGGAGGCAGATATCTAGTCTCATGCGCTCCCAAACGCATCTTGTGGGGCCACTGGGAGATACAGGAAGCTGGATGAGATGGGCCTTTGGCATTATCCAGTATGGCTCTTCTTATGTTCTTAAAAGAAAATATTTTTTTTACCCAGCGCGTTGTTAGTCTCTGGAAATCCCTGCCACAGGAGGTGGTGATGGCATCTGGCCTGGATGCCTTCAAAAGGGGATTGGACAGATTCCTTGGCCTGATCCAGCAGGGCTCTTCTTATATTCTTATGTTCATATGACTCCCCACCACCACCACCACCATCCCATCTGCTCACGGAGCCCGAGAGGTTATGAGATTCATATTGTCAGAGGCCAGGGCCTGCACCCTGGTCAGTCCATTGCTCCCCTGGAGATACGGGTTTATTCACCCCAGGAGACTAACAACTAACAAGTTGTAAAGATGACAAAGCAACAAACTCCAAAGCTTGGGAGAAGGGAGAATTAGTGTCCCGTGAACGTGATTGGGGAAAGCTACAAACAGCAACGCTGTCTCTAACTTTATCGTGTCCCAGAGCTACTAACCCAAGTGATCTGTCGAGCCATGTGTGCATGCGCGCCTGTGCCTGGCTCTCACCTCCCACCCACCCCCAATGGCCTCCGTGCTTGTGACCATCCCAGCCGTTTCCTCTGTTCTGCCCGCAGTGCGATATGCAGAAGCTGACGGTGGACGAACTGAAGCGGCTGCTGTACGACACCTTCTGCGAGCACCTCTCCATGAAGGACATCGAGAACATCATCATGACGGAGGAAGAGAGCCACATGGGGAACACGGAGGAGTGCCCAGTGGACGTGGAACGTAAGCTCAGTCACGTGGCAGAATCAATGAGAAATGCAGGTTGCTGCCTCTAGGTTGGGAAAACCACATGAATTGCACAGATATAGGATGGGAGACACCTGGATGGAGAATGGGCTGCACTGTGTCGTTCGTTACAGTCGTGAACGACTCTCCGTGACCCCATGTCCATGGAGTTTTCTTGGCAGGAGTACTGGGGTAGTTTGCCAGTTCCTACTCCAGGTGCCTACAGTGCCTGGTATTCCCTGGTGGTCTCCCATCCAAGTTCTAACCAAGGCCGACCCTGCTTAGCTTCCAAAATCAGGCAAGATCAGATGTGCTTGAATCTGAGAGACTCAGTGGACCACAAATTGAACATGAGTTAGCAGTGTGATGCGGTGGCCAAGAAAGCCAATGTGATTCTTGGTTGCATCGACAGAACCATAGTGATAATACCACTCTATTCTGCTCTGGTCAGACCCCACCTGGAGTACTGTGTCCAGTTCTGTGCGCCTCAGTTTAAAAAGGATGTTGACAACCTCGAGCGGGTGCAGAGGAGAGCGACTAGGATGGTTGAAGGCCTGGAAGAGATGTCTTATGAAGAACGGCTTAGGGAACTGGGAATGTTTAGCCTTACAAAAAGAAGTTTGAGAGGGGATATGATAGCTTTGTTTAAATATTTGAAAGGATGTCATATTGAAGAGCGGGCTGGATTGTTTTCCATGGCTTCAGAGACTAGGACTCAGAGTGATGGTTTTGAATGACAGGAAAAGAGATTCCATTTGACCATTAGGCTGGATGGAGTCCTGTGATGGGAGTTCCTGCATGGCAGAAGGGGTTGTACTGGATGGCCCTTGGGGTCTCTTCCAACTTTATGAGTCTATAATTGGGTGATTTGAATGGGGGGGGGGCAATGGATTTGGATCCTGGGGGGTATGGGATTTGGATCTGGATCCCTTTCCCCCCTTGAGTATAGCATATTGTTGCAGATGATTCCTGTTGTAATGCAAAATACTTCAGCCTGGTTTCAATGGGAAATCAAGAGCCCTTAACTTCACAAAAGACCTGCTCATACATTACAAACTGTTGTAGCAACGTGCCTTTGTGCACCCACCTTTTGGGGGGTGCTGGCCTTAGAGTGTGCTGCCATGCATGCCTGCGTGCTCAGATATATCGCTGTCAGACTGATGATGATCCCTCTTGCACTTGACCCCGCTGGTGGGGGACATCAATTAAAGAACAAGCGCTTCTTAAAACTAAACATTCAAACATGTCTGGGCCTTTTTTATTTTTATTTTATTTTATTTTATTTTATTTTTGCATTTTAGAGATTTGGCAGCAGCAAGTAAAACACAAAAAAGAAGGATGAGACCAAGCATGAAGGAAGTGTCTGATGGGTCTGATTTTCAGAGAGAAAGAGAGAGAGAGGTTCCAGGGGAATTTCCAAATGAAAAAGTGTCTCTTGATTGCCATTGAACCTTCTCTCTCCTCGTTCTATATGGGCCAAGATGATGACCATCAACGAGTCAATGAGATGTTGCCCTCTCAGCCCAGGTCAATTTCCATCCCGTCTCATGAAGCCTTGCAAACTAATTTCTTTTGAACCGCTTGTCCAAGAGAATTCTTGCACTGTGGCCCATGGCTTGGCTGACGGGACCACTGAAAATTGTAGCTGCAACCCCCACCTCCAAAGTGGTCTTTTGAAGCTGTGTCCACTCTGGACTATGCCCACCTGTCCACTTTAGTTCCATCTAAGATTAAGAGAAAAAGAGCCAGAGACACCAAGGGAGCAAAGAAAGAATCTCTCTCTCTCTCTCTCTCTCTCTCTCTCTCTCTCTCTCTCTCTCACACACACACACACACACACACACACACACACACACACACACACAC
>JAHTLZ010000019.1:12345380-12356527 GCA_023846285.1 Phrynocephalus versicolor
TATTATTATTATTATTATTATTATTATTATTATTATTATTATTATTAATGTATTCTCCAAAAACATTTGGGGTACACCTACTACATAAGAGATACCTAATTAATGCACTTTGCATTTGTATAATGTAGTTTCTATGTTTTTTTAAAAAAAAGAACATTCTACATTGTTCATTAAATTCAGTTTTTTTTTTCAGTTAGTGGACAAACCTGGAAAAAAGCATTTTGGGACAAGAACATTTGTCCTCCATTATCTGAGCATTTGACCAAAAATGCACAAAAAGTCATTGCAATGCTTGGTTTCTCCCCTGCTCAGAATGATTCCAGTGGTCATGCAGGGGTTTGAGCTTCAGGTAAGGTCTAGGGAGACCCATCATCGATTCAGGGCATTCTGGTCTTCAAGAGCTGGAGAATCTGAGACCTGGGAGATGAAGTGTTTTGCTCCTTTTCTGGAACTATTACAAAGCTGCAATGTTATCACAAAGTGTCACCTTGAGCTGTAGCTGAAAGAGACCCTGGTGGGGTGACTTAGCTTTTGTTCATATTGTGCAGAAGCAGCCAGTGGCAAGCCCCTGCTGGAATTTCCTTATCATGAAAACCTTATGATGAAACAGTTCAAAATGGAACATGAGATAGTGCTGGAAGATGAGACACCCAAGTCGGAAAGCACTCAATCAGCTAAGAGCAAAGGAAGCCTCTGGTTTCTTTTTCTCCCTTGTTGTCTCTCCTGCATCTCACTCTCCTGCACTCTTTGCCTCCCCCCTCCCTCCTCTCCTACCTCCCGTGTTCCTTCCCAGCCTCTTCGAACCAACAGATCAGGCAGACGTGCGTCCGGAAGAGCCTCATCTGCGCCTTCGCCATCGCGTTCATCATCAGCGTCATGCTGATTGCCGCCAACCAGGTGCTGCGAAGTGGAATGAAGTAGCCTCCGAAGAGGCGGATGCCTGGATGGATGGACAGAGAGGCAGGCAGAGCCATGGACTCCCTTGGACACACGGAGGAAGCAAAACTATACATATCTATAAATACCTATAGCCACGAGGGCTGGGGTGGGCGGGTGGAGGGACATTGCCACCCCTCTGCAACCAAACTCCTGCACATTCCCATAAATTCACCATTCCTTCCTCTTCTCTGGGAGGGGGGCTTCCCATCCCTTTGCCGGGGAGGCCGTGGTCTTCTCAAGAGAGAGCATGACCTCTCTAGCCCCCCCCCCCCAATGGCCTGGCTAGAGAAGTTTAAAAGCATGGTGGAACTTTTAACCTAAACTCTTACAAGCATGTCACAGTGCATGGAGACCGTTCCCACCACCCTCACCTCCCAATCGGAGTGATGCAATACGGTGTGCTTTTATAATCCGATACTAGAATCCTATCAGATATATCAAAGATTATATATATAGATATATATAGATATATAAAATATATTTATGATAAACTGAATAATCAGTCAAGCAATACACATGCGTCAGGATTTTCTACCCAAGATGTTGCATGGACCTCGAACCACACGAAAAGGGCTGGATGCAAAACCCGTGGCTCTTTGTGGCCCCCATCCGACGCCCCCTCCGTGGCAGGTTCCTCCCAGCATCTATGCATTTTTCTGTCTGTCTTCCCCACCTCCTTTTAGATCAGGGAGGGAGGGGCTTCGTAGAACCTGTGGGACCCGGACACGGGCTTGTCCAGATGGAAGGTGCCAGCAAAAAGTTTGGCATGGGCGGGAGAAGCCCGCCCTTGCGTGGCCTCAGTGGCTGTTCTCCTCTGAGTTGCATGTGGAGGCCACGCCAGGTGGGGCCAAACTCTCCTTCCAAGGGGCGCTGGGCCAGAATGTTCCAGGAGATGTAAGAACCTCCATCTCCATGGTGCCCTGTACCATCTTCTCACGATGCCACCATGATGTATATAAAAAGCCAGAGGGCACCGCTGAAATCATGCAGTCTGCCATCTCGTAAAACCCCCGCTGCGAAGCCCAGTAGAATGTTATTCGGCTAGGCTAAACTATCTCTTTTACGACCCAGTTTTGAGCCTCAAGGTGGAGACTTCTGAGCGATGGAGAATGAAGTCTGTTCCTGGACCACCTGTTCCAATGGCAAACCATTCCCCTTGTTTTAAAAAGGAAAGCTCGGGAAAGCAACTATGATAATTGTGCCTTATTTCTAATTTGAATTTGTCCACTGTTTAACCTGAAAGCTGTTGGTTCTCGTCTTGACTGCGGCTGGACTGGAGTGATTGTTTGTCGCTGCTATTCCTCTGCTTTCTTTCCGCGAATGTATTTTGTCCCACAAAGAGTCAAATCTTTTTTTGGGGGGGAGGGGAGGGCAGCAAAAAAGAAAAGAAAAGAAAAGACGTTCAGCCCGGCTCCTTCTTCCTCTCTTGAAAAAGGGTGCACGAGTAAGGGATTCAGGTGGATTTGAAAACATTTTAGTCAGAAAGCTGCAATCATTTCTGTTTGCCTCTTGGCGAGCTCTTTGTTAATATCTTCAAATATTTCTTTTGATCGCTTTTGCTACAGAATTGGGCCAGAGGTTTCCTGGGCAGCTCTTACACACACACACACACACACGTGTCCCTATACGTCCTGCCAACATTTCATGATCACAAGACGGAGTTTAGAAGTGTGTGTGCGAGAGAGATATTTGATCAGAGGTCCAGATGGCTGCAAATTCAGCAGCTCAGCGGTCCAAATCCCACGTTTACCCCCAGCTCCTGCCAACCTAGTGGGAAGGTAAATAGTTTTCCATGCGCAGAAATGCACTCAGCCACGTCGGCCACATGGCCACGGACTTGCACCACACTGGCTCTTTGGCTTGGAAATGGAGATGAGCGCCCCCCCCTAGAGTTGGACACGACTAGCATGCAAGTGAGGGGGGAACCTTTACTTTTACCTTTTACTGGATGGGTTTAAAAACCTCCATAACAACCACAAACCCACACAAAACGTCTCTGCAGCTGCCCCTCCCGTTCAGCAGAGGGAAAGGGCTCCTTCGGACAGCCAGTCTGGGACATTGTGAGCAACCTCTGGAATTGCTAGCCATTGAATCAATCACGATTAGTAATTGTTTAGTCAGTGATGGTCACCTTTGGGCTGCTCGGAAGAGGGACAGGCACCTCCTGACCCTGTTAACGAGTTCCTTCTTTGATAGGGTTTCACAGTTTTCTAAAGTTTAAGTTTACATCTTCAGGCCAAAAAGAGAGAGAGAGAGAGAGAGCTCTTTCGTACCATCAGCAGGTTGAATAAAAAATGTTTAGGCCACAATGCCAACCAGCAGATACAGAGTGGAAGGGTGTTGCGTGCTCTTACTCCAGCCGGGCTCCCTGTTGTCTGCCCAGCTGTGGGACCGGTTGCATGACCAGCACGAAACCAGGCATGCAACCGGGGGTGGGGGTGGGGGTGGGGGGGTGGGGCAGCTGGATCGGGCAGGACGGTTGCTTCTGTGATCGCTCCTCCGCTCTGCCTTTGTGGTGCAGGATTTTGGGCTGGAAAATGCAGTAAGGCGAGTGTCATAAGTGACAGGCAGCCCTGCATTTGAGAAGTCACAGAGCTTTGCTTCTGGATGACTCCAACTTCCATAACCCAATTGCTGGCCTTGTGGGTAGAAGCAGGTGGGAGCTGCAGAGCAAAATAGCCGGGAGACCCAAAGGTTTCCCTCCCAGATTTCATCTCTGAGCGTTCTCTCTTTGAACGGCTGGCTGGTCCGAGGCCAGTCTGAAGAACCCACTGGGGAGCAGGGAAAGCGCACGAGCCTTAAAGCTGCCCGTCGACACTTGGCAGCCACTGGACCACCGATGGAGCCATCACACTCTTCTCTGCTACAGTGCAATGTCTTGTGTTTCTATTTAAATTATAGCCATTCTGTCTCAATTTGCATCTACAGTATGCCTATAAATTAGCATATGCCAATTTTATGCAAACCTGCATCCTTTTTGTGTCCTCTGTTTTGGTCAGGTGCATGTGACGGTTCTAACACCTGCCTGGTTTTGCTGGCAACTTTTAATTTCCGGTTAAAGTTTTTGAGCTGTGCGGCAAAAATGCAGTGGTGCACAGAGCAGAATATCTTCCAGTTCCCACAACAGTCCACCACTTTTTCTTATCAACTGGCACTTACAGTCTCAATAACTCAATAGTAGGAGAAAGAGTAAAAGGCTTCACTGCTTACACTTGGAACAGGTCCAACAGCAAACCGACACGCATTGACTTTCAGCAAACTTCCACAGACTCCGGAGCAGGCAAAAGCACTGAGCAGAGAGGTGGGGCTCTCTTTCAATTCAGAGGCAGGAAAGAACAATAAATTGACAGTTGGGAAAGATCCCTGCCAGCCACACCTACTAGTGACAGCATGCGCGGCTGCAAAACCTCCCAGCAGTTTTAACTTTTTGTCTGTTCATTGATTGGTTCCAGTAGATAGAAACAGGGTCCAACACAGAGTTGGACAGAAGTATGAAGGAACACCGTAGTAGGTCATTGAATCTACTGTGCGTCACGGTTGGTGGATGGCTCTTAGCTCCACCCTTGATGATACTGGCTGCTCTTTCATTTCTGCTTTCCCCAAACACCACCCAGTCACATGTGGTGCTGAAGGTGGTAGGGAACTGGAACACAGAGAGAATGGCTTCGAGATACAGTGGTACCTTACCTTGTATCACGGAATTAATTCGTTCCAATTGAAATTATGTTAAGCAAATTTTCCTTTATACAAATTCCCATAGGAATGCATTAAAAACGGAGTGATCCCATTTTTATGTTGTACGGATTCTCCCCATAGGCGATTCTGTTCAGCAAATTTCCCCTATCTCCGGATTTTTTTTTATGTTTTACAGCTTTTATGTTATACAAACCATTTGTTATACGAGGGTCCACTGTATCAACTCCAGAGCATTGGTCTGCTCTGGAAGCCAACCCAGAACAACAATGGTTCAGTCTTATAGTTGATCAGAGCTTGGAGTGCTTGTGACTTTTGGACTATGACTCCCATAATCGTTAGTCTACATGGGGGATTCTGGGAGCTGCAGTCCAAGAACTAACTTTCTCTGCCCCAGGTCCTGATCCTTCAGACATAGCTTTACATCCCTTGCAAAGATGGTGCAATGCAACCCCCCTTTCCCATCTGCACTTGCTCTTTCCAGGTTTTCAGCTGTTCCTCCAATAGCCGGCATCAGGCCTCATAGGAGTCAGGGGAGTCTGGGGAGTCCAGTTCCTCAGGGGCTGTGACTCCGTTCCAGGTATTTGTCTGAACTGTAGAAGAGGTACCCAAGGGGGAATCAATCCTGTACCTCAAGCAGTTTCCATGTTTCAGAAAATGCCGCTGAAATTCATACTAAAACCCAGAACGGATTCCCTGCCCCCACCATTGTCAGATTTAAATATTGCTTGTCCTTCTTCAGAGCTGCCGTGCATCCAGACTTCCTCTTGTGTGTAAGTTGTGCCATTCTAACTATATAATCAATAGCAACTACAGCTTCGACATTGGGAATAACAGTGGGCAAAAGAGGGGGATTTTTTTAATGGGTAGCTTGGGTAAACAATGGAGAAAGATAAGGAGAGAGATTCATCCATGGACGAAATTGTTCAAAGCAAAGAAAGCACAACCTCTTGATATATGGTTGCGGCTGGATCCTGTCCACATACATTGACGGCTTGCACAGACAGGGAAACACTTGCGTATCCCAGTGGGTCATCTCAAATACAAGGCTGAGTACCTTAATTCCAACACATTTCAATGTGTCTTGAAACCCACTTGCCACTTGTGTGTATGTTGTGTCGTTACAGTCATGACCAACACTTCGTGACCCCATGTCCATGGAGTTTTCCTGGCAGGAATACTGGAGTGGTTTGCCAGTTCCTACTCCAGGTGCCTACAGCAGCTGGTATTCCCTGGTGGTCTCCCATCCAAGTACTAACCAGGGCCGACCCTGTTTAGCTTCCAAAATCAGGCGAAATCGGATGTCCTTAGGGCATCTAGGCAGCTTGCTCTTCCAGTTAGTGGTCCCCAAGGGGTACACTAGCAATCATGTCCCAAAGCCCCGAGAGACTAAGCTTGCATGTGTGAACTTGCCCTTTATGGCCAATCACTTCTGGTGTGAATTAACCTCAGGAGCATCCCTTGTCCCCCACCCCCACCCCCATTTCCTGAGATAAGGTGGGAAGTGGGGAGAGCTGCAATGTTATATTCAAGCCAGGGGTTAACTTCAATTCTTTAAAAATAATAAAAATAATATTTTAAAAGAACCATCCAGGTAATGATCAAGGGAAGTGATGGTACCACTCTATTCTTGAACGGGTCCAGAGGAGGGCGACCAGGATGGTTGAAGTTCGGGAAGAAATGTCTTACAAGGAGCGGCTTAGGGAACTGGGAATGTTTAGCCTTTCAAAAAGAAGGCTGGGGGGGGGATATGATAGCTATATTTAAATATTTGAAAGGATATCATATCGAAGAGGGGGCTGGCTTGTTTTCCATGGCTTCAGAGACTAGGACTCGGAGCAATGGTTTCAAACTACATTCCATTTGAACATTCGGAAGAACTTCATGACAAGTTAGAGCTGTTCGGCAATGGAAGATGCTGCCACAAAGGAGGGTGGTGGAGTCTGCTTCTTTGGAGGTTTTTAAGCTTAGGCTGGATGGCCATCTGTCGGGAGCACTCATGTGATGGTGATTCCTGCATGGCAGGGGGTTGGACTGGATGGCCCTTGGAGGTCTCTTCCAACTCTAGGATTCTGTGATTCTATGATTCTGTGAATATGGGATATTGTACTTCTGTACCCACACTTCAAAGACCCAGGAAATGACCCAATATCATGCCCGCACTGCCAGCAGGAACAAGGAGGCTAAGCTTGATGTAGCAAAGAGTGACCTGAATGTTGACAGCACCCATAGCAGCGGTCTAGATGGTCTACACAGGTTACTGTCTCCTGCTCTCCCCAAAGGTGGCCGTTGACCATCTATCTGTCATTAGTGCTGGGCTGCACCCGCTTTCTCATCCACCATGAAACTTTTTCAAGGTCCGACAACCGCTGGCCTCCATCTGGCCAACATAACACCAACCCCTTCTTCCTCTTCTTGCAAAAACCAAGATCTTGGTCGATGCCACCATGGACTATCGATCAATCCTGGAAAGCAAAGCAAAGAAAGCAAAAGTATTATGCTTATATACCACCCCATAGTGCTTACAGCACTCTCTGGGCAGTTTACAATTTAGTTATGCAGGCTACACATCCCCCCCCCAAAAAAGCAGGCCAGGAATACCCATTATTTCTTTCTTTGTTTGTTTGTTTGTTTATTGGATTTTTATACTGCCCATATGGCGGCGAGGCCTCTCTGGGCAGTGAGCAACAATTAATCAATACAATACAATACAGAATGAACACATATAATTCATACAATAAAATAAAAAAACATAAAAATACAGTACATGTAATGAACATAAAATTAAAATATCCTGTTTTATTTTATCCCTCAGCATTTTATTCCTCAACTATATCTGAGCTGTACCAGACATGTGTGTGTGTGTGTGTGTGTGTGTGTGTCTGTTGATTTGTTCTACTCAAAATGTTCCTGACAGAGTAATTTACATCATTGTTCTAATCAGAAGAGAGAATCACGCACCACCATTCATAATGCATGGGATCAATCATACCACTTGTTTCTAAACACAAAGGCTTTGTAAGAATTACTACACATCTTAGCCCGCTGTGTATTATTAACCATAACTTTAGATGATGGCGGTAATAATTTCTGCTGTTTCTCTTCTGCCAAACGCCTACCAATATGATAGGCAGGCTGTATGTGTACTGGATGGCAGAGGGCTCCCTTTCCAGGAGATCGACAGGTTTGCACAGTTTTTTTGCAGCGTTTTGAATTTCTTGATTAAATTGCTTTAGCTGCACAGCAGGCATTCAGGAGGATTCAAAGAGCAGAGTAGCTTCAAGATTCCAGGACTCCACCCCTTCTTTTCATCAACTGGCACTTCCAGGCTCGATAACGCTCATCAATGCACTCTGAGACATTAGTGGGAGAAAGAACAAAGGGTTTCTTTACTTTGAATTGAACAGATCAAATAGCAAAATGACAAATGTCATTAACAGGCCTCAACAAACTTTAGAGAGGGGGAAAGCACTGAGCAGAGAGGCAGGGCTCTTTGAATTCAGAGGCATGGGAGGATTGATTGGCTAGTGCTGGATCAGTTGACAATCAGCCCGGCCCACAAAGATACCTCCCAGCCTCACCTACTGAAGGTGTGTGTGAGTAGGTAACTGGAATTTTTTTCCTTTGTCCCCATGTCAAGGCCAAGCTGTGAGCTTTTCCACTTTATCTTTTCTATTTTGAAAAACTGACATAACATCCATTCATTCTTAGATTTTTTTTTCACTGCTTAGAAAAGGCACTTTTCATAGCATAGGGGGCTTTGATAGCTCAAAGATTCTGGGTGTTACAGCTCAGAAATTGACCTTTCCCAAACTCAGGGTTTCATTTAAATCCCACCCACCACCCAAAAGTTGCCATTGAGTTTGAGCCTTACCTAACATTGTTAAAGAACATAAATATCGTATATTTTGCCCTATAAGATGCACTTTTCCCACCCTCAAAAGGAAGGGGAAATGTCTGTGCATCTTATAAGGTGAATACAGCAGTCTCCGCTACTTGTACTGTATATCACACATTTTCATTTAGAGATAAGATACCTTTACAGAGCCAATCCCATCTCCTGCTGCAGCCGGGATTCTGCAGTTTCAACTCATCTGGTTTGCAAAGAGGCTTCCTCCAGGGAGCCTCTCCTCACCCCTCCCCTTCTGCAGTCAAGATACCCCAGTCAAAAATCACCTTGTTTGCAAAGAGGTCTCCACAGATCTTCTGCCCTCCCCTTCTGAAGCCTGGATTCTACAGCCCCAATTACCTCATTTGTGAACCTCCCCTTTTGCAGTTTGGATTCCACAGCCCCATTTACCTTATTTGTGAACCTCCCCCTTTGCAGCTTGGATTCCATAGACCCAGTTACCTCATTTGTGAACCTCCCCTTTTGCAGTTTGGATTCCACAACCCCAGTTACCTCATTTGTGAACCTCCCCTTTTGCAGCTTGAATTCCACAGCCCCAGTTACCTCATTTGTGAACCTCCCCTTTTGCAGCTTGGATTCCACAGCCCCAATTACCCGCTTCCCCCGCCACAAAACCTCAGGCTAAATATTTTTTTATTTTTTTTCTCCTCTAAAAACTATGTGCATCTTATGGCCTGGTGCATCTTTTAGGGTGAAAAATATGGTATGTCTTAATTTCTAAGTTTAACTGTTAGAGCAGTGCGATAATGGAACCAGTTATCTTGGGAGGTGGTGAGCGCTCCAAGGCTGGAGGCATTCAGGAGAAAACTGGACCAGATCTGCTTTGATTTGGATTTGGGGTTGCACTTGATGGCCTGACAGGCCCCCCTTTTCCTCCAATAAGACCTTATTCCATGATTCTGTAACCATCCTCATCCACCAACACGGGCCGGTATGGTTTTGGCTTAGGCATGAAGTTAGAATCATAGAATCATAGAATCACAGAATCCTAGAGTTGGAAGAGACCTTCAGGGCCATCCAGTCCAACCCCTGCCATGCAGGAACCCCATCACAGTATGCCCGACAGTGGGCCGTCCAGCCTCTGCTGGATGTAACTTGTAACTTGCTGTGGCTGATTGTTGGGCTGTGCCTGGCCTTGTGTTTGGCCATGTGCTGGGTTGCACAACTCCTATGCACTCTGGCCGTACTAGTTTTCTACTAGTTGTGACACCAACGCCCGGAGGATTTCCGTCGGATGCTTAACCCAAAAGGAAAAGAAGGTGGGATGGGACGAACCATAAGGAGGCTCTGACACCCATGCTCTGGTTCCAAGGGTCTTATGATGACCCAGCTGCATGGGAACAGCTGAGGAGTGCCGAGTCTGATTTTTATGGGGTCAGTGAATCCACTGTGGTTTTAATCCATCAACACTTTGCAGGAGTTCTCCAAAATGTTTTATCCTGCGACATTTAATTTCAGCACCTTGGATAGCTCATGCAAAGTTTATGTTAAAGCTCCCTGCAGATTCACCACCGGACACTTTGATTCGAGCTCTGTAATCAAACCTATTCAAACAGAACAGAAACCAAAATGGAGGAATCCTACCTGCACCTTAAAAAAAAACCCAATTCCATCTGGCAGGGAGCGAACAAGAGGCAGAAAGGAATGATCTTCAGACAGGCTGCTTTGTGTGGGCACTTATGTCTTATGGTCATTGGGGAAAGGAGCAAACCAGCCCGTCCCCAGAGTGGACGAAACTGTGAGCCAAAACCCTGTCATCTTGTTAATTAATTAATTAATTAATTTTTGAAAACTTTTTTAGTATATACATTTTTAGTATATGGTCTTGTAAACTTTTGTTGCTGTTCAGTCGTTCAGTTGTGTCCGACTCTTCATGACCCCATGGACCAGAGCTCGCCAGGCTTTCCTATCCTCCACTGCCTCCCGGAGTTTTGTCAAATCCATATTGGTTGCATAGATGACACCGTCCAATCATCTCATTCTCTGCCATCCCCTTTTCCTTTTGCCTTCAATCTTTCCCAACGTCAGGGACTTTTCCAAGGAGTCCTCTCTCCTCATGAGGTGGCCAAAGTACTGGAGCCTCGGCTTCAAAATCTGTCCTTCCAGAAAACATTCGGGGTTGATTTCTTTCAGGATGGATCGGTTTGATCTCCTTGCAGTCCAGGGGACTCTCAAGACTCTCCTCCAGCACAATAGCTCAAAAGCATCAATTCTGCGGCGATCAGCCTTCTTTATAGTCCAGCTCTCACTTCCATACATCACTACTGGAAAAACCATAGCTTTGACTATCCTGACCTTGGTTGGCAAAGTGATGTCTCTGCTCTTTAGGATGCTATCTAGGTTTGCCATTGCTTTCCTCCCAAGAAGCAGGTGTCTTTTTATTTCGTTGCTGCAGTCGCCATCTGCAGTGATCAAGCAGCCCAAGAAAATAAACTCTGTCATTGCCCCTGTAAACTTTACTGTCTTTAAATATGTAGGCAGCCTTGGATCTTTTTGAAGGAGAAAGGTGGACTAAACATATTTTAATTAGTTAGTTAGTTAGTTAGTTAGTTAGTTAGTTAGTTAGTTAGTTAGTTAGTTAGTTAGTTAGTTAGTTAGTTAGTTA
>JAHTLZ010000019.1:12361804-12382363 GCA_023846285.1 Phrynocephalus versicolor
AAAGAGAGAGAGAGAGAGAGAGAGAGAGAGAGAGAGAGAGAGAGAGAGAGAGAGAGAGAGAGATGACCTGACTCCAGAATTTCAGCTCTTGCTTTTTATTAGTCCCAATATAACATTCCTCCTGCTATGGACCCCTTCATCTGATTAACTGATGCTCTCTGACAGCATCTCTCTTCCCTCCTCCCCTCCCCTTCTCCGTCTTATCATGTATAATTTGCTTTGCCGGTCTCCAATGTCCTCCTGCCAGGGTAACAGATACAAATCTGTGTCTTTTTATCTCTCTTTTCTTCCCCTCACAAGCAGTTCGGGGAGCTTCAGAGCGTAGCAAACAGGGCCAATGAGATGCAAATTTACAGAAGGAGAGGAGCCAGTCCAATGTTGTTGCTCTGCAACCATTTACAACAGCGGGGTGGGGGGTGGGGGTGGGGGTGGGGAGGCTGGGAGGAGGAGAGATTCTGTCGATAATGGGGTGCTTAATGCAAACATCAAAACTGTGCAGATATGCTTGGCGCTGGAGATTCTTCTCCAAACAACCATATCATGGGTGACAGATAGGAGTAGTTGAAAGAAGCAGTTTTCAAAAACTAATATAGTCCCAGAGATTGAAAGATTATGTTTTTTTTAAAAGGATGAACTTCTGTTACTCATCATATCTTGGCAGCCAGCTGTAGTATGATCTCTTCCATAAACTTTGTACAGAGGAACCTTGACTTACATGCTGCTTGACTTGCATCATATTTGACTTGCAGCAAGAAGGGGCCTGTTTGACTTGAGTCGCAGGCTTTGACTTACATCTCGGAGCCCCGGTGCAAGGCACCGGAATCGGGCGGCAGCCACAACCCAGCATCGTGGCTGCCGCCTCCAAACTGCTCCTGCCTTCTTTCCCTCCTCCAACAGCGGTGGCTTCGGCGAGGCCAGCTCAGAGCACCTGGAGCTGGTCCTCGGCTTCAACGAAGCTGCCGCTGCTGCCGGAGGAGAAGAAGGGCCGGGAGCTCGGGGCTGGCCTCACTGGTTAGACAGTCGCCTCAGTCTTGTAAAAAATCTGGCTGCAGAAGTCTGGTCCACAATGGAAGCATTTTAGTTGGGGAGCTGTAAAGTTGTGGGACTCTAATGGTAAGCATAGAGTTGTTCAGAACTTGGAACGTCAGGTTAAAAATCAGTAAAACTTAAATGTTAGACATTGTTGCTATGAACGTTAAAAAGTGGAGGCATATAACTTGTGGACTATAATTCCACTGCCTCCTCCTCTCTTTGAAGAGACATTTCATTTACATCCCCAGAAGGAATCTCCTATCCCAGTCAAATTTGTGTTAAATTGCTGTTTTGGGGAGTCCTTTTCATTATCTGGAACGGATTACTCATGTTTAACTTAAGTCTAGACCACTGGAACGGATTAATGACGTAAGTCAAGGTTCCACTGTACTGTACTTACCAACAGAAAGAGGAATGGCAGAGAAATGGTCTCTGCTTCCCTCTAGTTGCCAATTCTGTTATTTCCTCTCTGTCAGGAAAAATTTCCAATACACAAGAAAAAGTGTTCTGTTTATATACCGCCCCATACCACTTCAAGTAGTCTCTGGGCGGTTTACAGTTTTTAATTAGAGGATGCAGGCTACACATCCCCCCCACCCCTGCCCCAGCAAGATGGGTACACATTTTACCGACCTCAGAAGGATGGAAGGCTGAGTCAACCATAAGCCTGCTCCCTGGGACTGAATGCCAGGTCATGAGCAGAGTTTTACCTGCAGTACAGGCATTTAACCACTGTGCTATGGGGCAGCATTTCTGAATACTTCAAAAGATAAAATTCATACAGTGGACCCTCATATAACAAATGGTTTGTATAACATAAAATCTGTACAACATAAAAAAATTCTGGAGATAGGGGAAACTTGCTTAACAGAATCGCCTATGGGGCGAATCCATACAACATAAAAATGGTCACGATTACGGATTACTCTGTTTTCAATGCATTCCTATGGGAAATTTGTATAAAGGAAAATTTGATTAACATAATTTCATTTGGAACAAATTAATTCCTTTAGACAAGGTACCACTGTTGTTACAAGTCAGTTCCAACCTTTGGAAGCAGCCGTCCTCTTTGGGGGGGGGGAGGGTACTGAACAAGCTGAGTCATGGGTGGGGGAATCTTTGGGATTTGAAGGCAGTGAACACACAAGTGTTCCTTTCCCCCTATGGGACAGGAAAGAAATGCAGCCACTTCTCATTGAACAACCAACCTGCTTAATGACTTACCACCAGCAGCAATGGCCAAAGCCATTGCTACCCCCTAATTGCTGTCTGAGAGGAGGAAGGTGCAGTTCCATCCCACGGGGGCCTCTAGGCCAAAATCTCCAGCCTTCTTCTGCTTGCCTGCACCTGCCTTGTCAGGAGCTCAGAGGGGAGGAAGCAAGGCAACAGCATCCGTAACCCTGCTTTCCTCCACCTCTGCTGCTTCCAAGGGACGGGTGTTGCTGCGAGCAGGGCCGGCGCTTCCATTAAGGCGAACTAGGCAGTTGCCTAGGGCGCCAAAATGGAGAGAGGGCGCTGGCCAGCCTGCCACCCCCCGCCAACCCCCCCTGCCGCTGGCCACTGCCGCCCATCCCCCCTGCCCACCAGCCGCCTGTCGCCGTCCACCCAGCGCTGCCCGCCGCTGCCCGCCCGCCCATCACCCGCCCCACCCCCCGCCCGCCCCACCCCCCGCCCCTCGCCTAGGGCGCAAAAAAACCTAGCACCGGCCCTGGCTGCGAGCATCCCAGTGCCTCCACCGGGGAGGAGAATGACCCAACAGGGGTAAGGCGCTAGCCACCTCCCTCTCTATTTTCTATTCCTTTTCATTCTGCTTCTTCTGTGGCCTCCTGGAGAGCCTCCCTGCTCTGGCCTGCCTGCAAGGAGGGCAGCCTAGACACACCACAAGGCCTCTGCCTTCAGCTCCTCACTTAACAACCCATTCACTTAATGACCTATTCACAGGAACAATGCCTGCCTCGCCAGGCAAGTGGCTGTTGGATGTTAAATCCAGCAGCTCAGAGTAGGGCGGGCTTTTGCCGGGCGGGTCTTTTCTCTGAGATGGCAAATTGGTTACTGTTATTCTCCAAAAAGAAAGAAAGAAAGAAAGAAAGAAAGAAAGAAAGAAGAGGGGGAGGAGCTGACACTGGAAGAAAGGAAGGAAGAGGAGGAGTTGACACTGGAAGGAGGAAAGGAAGGAAAGAAAGAAAGAAGGAAGGAAGGAAGGAAGGAAGGAAGGAAGGAAGGAAAGAAAGGAGGAGCTGGCACTAGAAAGAAGGAAGGGAGGGAGGGAGGGAGGAAGGGAGGGAGGGAAAAAGGAAGGAAGAAAAGAAAGAAAGAAAGAAAGAAAGAAAGAAAGAGTTTACAATACTTCAGTTTACAATATGTCAGTTTGCAATAATTTTTAAAAAAATCTCTAGTTGCCAACCTGTAAATAGTTGCATTGATTTTAATGCCCTAGAAACAGACATTTTCTGAGACGGCTAGGAGAGCTTTCCATAAACAAGGCGACAGGCTTTTCTCCTGCCTCCCATGCTGCCAATTCCCAACACGGTGACCACCACCACCCCTAGAATTTCTGTACGGCAGGAGAGCAGCTCTTCTATGCTTCACGAAGATGGCCAGCGATCGAACGAATGAGCAGGTCGGGGGGGGGGGGGGTGTCTGTGAATGGGAGAGCTCCCTCAGGCCCAGCCACCTTCAGGAGACAGCCTAGCGGCCAAAGCGGAAAAAAGATCTTCTGTGCACATCCAGAGAGGTACTTGTCCCCCTCTCTTTGCCGCTGGTTAAGCCTCATCTCGAGTCCTGTGCCCAAGTTCTGGGTACGGCACTTCAAGAAGGATGCTGACAAACTGGAATCCGTTTGGAGGAGGGCAAGGAGGAGGACCAGGGGGCTGGAAACCAAGCCCTGAGAGGACAGACTGAAAGAAACTGGGAATGTTTAGCCTGGAGAATAGACAACGGAGGAGAGATGTGATGGTTCTTTTAAAATACTCCAACGGTAGTCCTACAGAGCGTCAGGGTCAGGGTCAGGGTCAGGGTTATGGCTAGGGAGTCCATTTTCTTCCTTATCACAGGGTGCATGAAATAACGGGCTCAAGCTACCAGAAGCCAGATTTAGGCTGAATATCAGAAAAAACTACTGAAATGTTGGAGCAGCGGGACAACAGAACCAATAACTACGGGAGGTGGCGGAGGCATTCAAGAGAAAGCTAGTCAGCCCTCTGTCAGATCTACTTTGAGTTAAGATTCCTGCCTCAAGCTGGGGTTTGGACTCAATGGCCTCATGAGGGCCCTGTTGCAACTCCATGATTCTAGGATGCTACGAGAGTGCATTTTCCCCCTACATCAGCAGAAAGGGCTGCTCCTCCTGAGAGCGGGTGGTCTCCTGCCTGAAAACAAAACAGCTCACATCAAGGGGCACTTAAGGCAATAATTGCAGCAGAAAAGGAAGCGAGCAAACCTCACAATTTTAAGCAGAACGGAACTGCTTTGTCTTGCTGTTGTTTTTGAACTGCAATCCCCAGAATTCCCTAGGCATGGGAACTGTAGTCTTGACACTGCTCTCCAGGCCTCAAGTTGTGAGCGACTTTGGAACTGATTAGAAAGCTGTGTGAGATGATGTTGTGTTGTTTTATTACTGTATTGGTCAATCAGGAGTATGTGCACATGTTTTCTTTATGCAATTTGTGTCCAGAGGAAAGAGCCCTGTATTCTCCTGTTGTCTCAGCAGGCCCTCTTTCTTAAAGAATGTGTTAAACTCATATTTTTCTAGAAAATGCAATAAAGCTTAACCCTTTGGTAGACAAAATCCAGTCTACTTGGTGCTTTTCTGCTTCACATGCACCCACCCAGAAGAGGTTGATCAAAAAACCTCTAGGGAGGGTTAAATGCACACAATAACTGTATCACACTGTATCATGTCTGTGTGTGTGCCTTTGCCCAGGCCCAATTTACATTGGCTCATTCAAACTCTGCAAATGCACATTCTCAGAGAAGAACACAAGTTTATTTTGCATGCACTGAAAGCCTAGATATCTTTATTCACCAGAAAATGGATATGTTGAAAAGTGCAAGAATAAAACAATGTCTGCAAAACAGCGGCTGTTTCCCTAGAAATATTTTCCTTAAAATGGATTAAACAACTCATGTTAACAACCTTCAGTGCTTTATTTTTTTGCACTGGCACTCCTTCCTTCATGTTAAAGTCTTTGTAGCGTAGGACAATCGCATACATTCAGTCCCTCCAGGCTGCAGCTGATGGAAAACAAGGAAATAGCAGATGCTATTCACTGCTGTTTGGCTCCCCTGAGTGGTAAGTTCTGGCATACACGCCCTGGAAATACATATACAATACAGTACTTTAAATACAGTAAACCTCCCACCATTTCGTGGTTCATGTACTGTGGTCCCGCTATATCGCGGGACCAGAGTACATGCTGGAGCTCCAGCTGATTAGTGTTGGGTTATTTCCCCACTCCAGCACCAATCAGTTGGAACACGTCACCTCCGCTTCCCGGGCTGCTGGGAGACTTTTTAAAAAGCCTTCCAGCAGCCCGTGCAAAAGCACCACCGCCCTTGCTGCAGGCGCCATTCCTCCCCCAGCCAGCGCCAATCAGCTGCTTGGCACTGGCTTGGGGCCAGCGCTGCCCCACAATCTCCGTTGAAATGTATTGATTCAATGCATTTCAATGGAGAATTTCCCCCCATTGGAATGCATTGACTCAATGCATTCCAATGGGGGGGAAATCTCCATTGAAATGCATTGAGCCAATGCATTTCAATGGAGATGGCCCGGGACTGGATAGGCGGCGGGGTGTGTGTGTGTTCTGTATACCGTTGTCCCCCGCTGTTTCACAGTTCATATACTGCGGTCCTGGTATATTATAGGACCACAGTATATGAAGGCAAGGGTCCCTGGGGCAAGCTGCGTGGGCCTGTTTGAGGCCTCCTGCGCTTACCCTAGGCCTGGCGCTGGTCCAAATGGGCCTCTAGCGGGCTTTCTAAGCCTGTCGGAGGCCCCAGATGTGGTTTCCAGGAAACCGAAAGTCACTTCTGAAAACCAGGAGTGCGGATCGCAAAGACCACTTCTGGGGCCTCTGACAGGCCCAGGAAGCCAGTCGGAAGCCCGTTTGGGACGGCACCAGGCCTCAGGTAAGTGTAGGAGGCCCCGGGCAAGTCCCCCTGTCCAGACCCGACCCAGCGCCTGCATATCGTGGATTTTCCTTTATCGCTGGTCGGGTCGGATCCCTAACCCCCAGAATAAGCAGTTGATTACCTGCGGATAAGTAAATCCACAGATACTGATCCTGAGCACAAGGGGGTCCTATTGTGCAGGTGAACTCTGTATCCACAGGATCAGTATCCACAGTTTCACTTATCCAGGTAATATTTAAAATATTAAAAGAAATGGGGGGAAAAACCACCTAGAAAAACCATTTTCACATGTATTACCAGAAGCAGCCAACAGAAGGACCCGGAGACCCTTCTATGAATTCCTGTTAGTAAAGTCTGGTAATGCCTGTGAAAATATTATTTTTTATTCCCACCCCAATTGAATATCCCTTCCATGGCATTTATGGTCAGGATACAATAGAGACAGGGGGTTAGCCCTGCCACTCCTAATGCTTATATACAGTCCAACCTTTGTTTTAGACTTCTTCAGCATTTGAACTTGATTTCCCAAAACCATTCACCAGGTGATTTGGTTTTTTTTTTTTTTTTGTGGAAACTGAAGTCCAAAACAGCTGCAGGATCCAAGACCGAGAACCCCTAGCTGCAGGCCACATCTCCCACAAGCCATTGGCATCACCTGGGCGGAGGCTTCTGGGAGATGAAGTCCAGGACAGCGGGAGGGCTGGAAAACTCCCACACCTGAGACAACAGTAAAGTCTTTGATGCTATTCTGGCCATCTCACCCGTGAGCCGGATGCCCTGTTGCGTCGCTCGTCATCCCCACTGGAGACCGTGCGGGACCGGCCATCCGCTAGGAGGAGGGGCCCGCAAGGAAGGTGGGAGCTCCTGAACGGGGGGCCAGCCAGGCGGATATTGGAAAACCAACTCTTCCTCAGGGAGAATACTGCAAAAGGCAAGAAAAAAACACCACTTTTTATGGCACCAGGGGGCACAAAATTTATTTATTTATTTATTTATTGCATTTATATCCCGCTTATCTTCA
Organism: Phrynocephalus versicolor; assembly: GCA_023846285.1. Lineage (NCBI taxonomy): Eukaryota > Metazoa > Chordata > Lepidosauria > Squamata > Agamidae > Phrynocephalus > Phrynocephalus versicolor. The sequence continues at coordinate 12,368,991 of JAHTLZ010000019.1, forward strand.
AACGAACTCTAAGCGGCTTACAAGGGCTATGTTAGCCATACAAGGACAAGGATAAACAAATAAAATTACAACAATAAATTAAGAACAGTAAAACCTAGTGGCACCTCATCAACTAAAGTGTATGATGGCGGAGAAGAGAAAAGGAAAAAAAAAACTAAGAATAAGAATTGCCAAAGGCCTCTTGGAAAAGGTAGGTTTTTAAAGCCTTCCGGAAGGCCAGCAGGGACTCTGCAGAGCGCACTTCGGTAGGGATGGAATTCCAAAGGCTAGGGGCCGCCACCGAGAATGCCCGGGTCCGAGTACTTGTCTTCCGGGCTTCTCGGACGGTGGCGACCCGAAGCAAGTGCGCTCGCGCCTGCCGAACGGGACGGGCCGAGGTGGATTGCTGAGCGATACGCTCTGCCAGGTAGTCCGGTCCCAAGCTATGGAGGGTTTTATAAAATAAAACCAGGACCTTGAATCTAATCCGGGCTGCAACGGGCAACCAATGCAGGCGGGCCAGGACTGGTGTGATGTGTTCATGACGACGCACACCAGCCACCATCCTAGCCGCCGCATTCTGTACCCGCTGCAGACGCCGGAGAAGAGTCAAGGGCAACCCCATGTAGAGGGCGTTACAGTAGTCTAGCCTCGAGATCACCAGTGCTTGGACCACTGTTCTCAGAGAGTTCGCGTCCAGGTACGGGCGGATCTGGGCGATCCGACGGAGATGGTAATAGGCGGACCTGGTCACCAACGCCACCTGGGACTCCATGGTAAGTGCCGGGTCCAGGAACACACCCAGATTCCGCACCCTATTCGCAAGCTGGAGGGAGACTCCCCCCAGGCAGGGGAGAGGGCCACTGTACCCCGACGGCGAGCTCCCAAAGAACATAACCTCCGTCTTCTCGGGGTTGAGCCTAAGCCTGTTCGCCCCGGTCCAAGTCAGTACGGCCTTCAGGCACCCATCGAGGATCCCCACAGCTTCCACTGCAGAGGTGGAAAAGGAGAGATAGAGCTGCGTGTCATCAGCGTACTGATGACAGCAGACTCCAAAACTCCTGATGACCCCCGCCAACGGCCTTACGTAGATGTTGAACAGCATGGGGGACAGAAACGACCCCTGTGGAACCCCACAAGGGAGAATCCAAGGGGCCGATAACTCCCCCCCATGCTGAACGTACTGGGGCCGGCTCTCCAGGAAGGAACGGAGCCAACTGCGAGCAGAGCCTCCGATTCCCACCTCAGAGAGCCGGTCCAGTAGGATACCGTGGTCGACGGTATCAAAGGCCGCTGACAGATCCAGGAGGATCAACAGGGTAGAGCAACCCCTGTCGGCCGCCCGGAGAAGGTCATCTTGCAGGGCGACCAAAGCTGTTTCGGTACCCCGACGGGGCCTGAACCCAGACTGGTATGGGTCGAGGCACTGCCGATCCTCCAGGTATGACTGCAGCCGGACCGCCGCCACCCTCTCGATCACCTTGCCCATAAACGGGACGTTGGCGATTGGGCGATAGTTTGATAAATCGTCCACCGCAAGGCCAGGTTTTTTCAGAATGGGCTTTACCACCGTCTCCTTCAGACGAGAGGGAAAGACCCCCTCACTGAAGGAGGTGGTGGCGATGACAGAAGCCCATTCGGCCATAGTCCCTCTGGCAGCTCGAATTAGCCAGGCAGGGCAAGGGTCGAAAGGGGTGGAGGCCGGCCGGCAATGCGCCATAGCCTTCGAGACCTCGACAGCAGAAACAGGCCCAAGCGCATCAAACCGGGGCGACGAAGGCGGACCAGCGACTGGGGATGGCGGAGCAGGACCACTGCAACCGGAGTCAAAGCCGGCACGGATGGCCTCTATTTTAGTTCGAAAAAAGGCTGCAAACTGCTCACTACTAAAATCAGTAGGAGGAGGCCTGGCCAGACTAGGATTGTTGAGGTCCCGAACCACCCGGAAGAGCTCCGCCTGGCGGTTCGAGGCCTCATGTGACACGTGACACGTGACAGCAGCTAAATGAGGGCCAACTCCAGACGTACCATCAGCAACGTTATCCAAAGTACAGTGGTGCCTCTGATAACGAATCTTATTCATTCGCAGAGGCAATTTGTTATCCGAAAAAAAATTGTTATCCAAAATGTGGTTCCTCACTGAAATGAATGGGAAAGCAATTAATCATTCCAGAGGTAAGAGAAAAGGCAAAAAAGCTGGTGTGTTTTTTCCGGACCTCTTTATAAAGGCCTGCAGTGCTGGAACACCCCATCCAGAACAGCTCCCCTGCAGTGCAGTGCAAACATGAACAAGATAAACTAGCAAGACTAGCTCAGCCTATTCCTACCCAAGGTGCAATGGGGAAAAATGCAAACAGACAAACAGAAGCAGCAAGAGAAATCCAGCCTGTTCTTGCCTGCAGAGCAATGGAAAAGAATGTAAACATGGGCAGAAGAAAGCAGCTTGACTACCCCAGCCTTTTCCCGCCAAAAATGCAAAGAAAGTAGTGCAAAGATTAATAAAAGCTAGCTCCCTACCTTTCCAAGTTCGAACGGTCCAAATCTCTCAGCAAAACACATCCAGAATGGCTTAAAATTCTATGAAAAAACCCACTTTAACTCCTCCCACCTCTCCACAAACTACAGGGGCTGCAATACATCCTGGGTACACTTATTTTTGCAAGGCATTATGAAACATTTGTTATCCGAGGCAGCCCTATACCCAGACATTTCCATTTGTTATCCAAAACATTTGTTATCAGAGGCATTCTTTATCCAAGGTATTACTGTACTGCAAAATGGCAGATGGAACAAGCGTTAGCTAGAGCTGGCCAACAATGGAAGTCCAGAAGGCTCTCTTTCTTCTTCTTTAGGTGACCTGTCCTTGTAGAATGTTGGCGATCTGTAGCATGATCTGTTTTTAATTAAAGCTATTCTAAGGAAGAGGAAAAGTGGCATGGTGGCTCAACGGGCTAGAATGCTGAAAACTGTCGGCTGCAAAGTCTGCAGCTCAGTGGTTTGAATCCCGGGTGCCGTGCAGCGGAGCGAGCTCCTGCTGTTAACCCCAGCTCCTGCCAACCTAGCAGTTCGAAAGCATGTCAATGCAAGCAGATAAATGCTCTTATATGTGTTTATTATTGTTTGCTTTTAATTGTTGATTCATTTGCTTCCATGTAAACCACCTAGAGTCCCTATTTGGGAAATCGGGTCATCTAGAAATGCAATAAATAAAAGAAACAAACAAACAAACAAATAGGTACCGCCGTAAAAAGCGAGAAGGTAAAACAGTGTTTCCATGCAGCCAAACCGGCCACGTGGCTACAACTTGCACAACACTAGCTCTTCAGCTTGAATACGGAGTTGAGCACCACCCCTAGAGTCGGGTAAAGGTGACCCCTGCACATGTGTGCTAGTCGTGCCCGACTATGCCCACAATGAACCATGGGCTTAAATTCTTAAGCCAAAATGTTCTTCTACCCTTCAGGAGACTCTTCCCATCTATTTTTCTTTGAAGGATAACCTGCAGCAGATGGTATTTGTTATTGTGCATTATGCGACCAAAATACTATAACTATCTTCTCTCTCATGGGAGGCTTTTAAATGGAGGCTTGACAGCCACCTGCCAGGCATGCTTCAGGTGGGGATTTCTCGGCTGGCGGAGGGCTGGACGGAATGGTGTGGGCATCCTCTGCCATTATATGAATTTACCAGCTCTATAAGGCCTTGAGAAGCTGGCTGGGCAGTCGGGGCTCTGACTGCCAGGCCAGAAGTTGGAAGTTCGATTCCCTGCAGGGCCTTCAGGGAAAATAGCCAGCCTGGGTGTCCTTAGGTAAGCTGCACAGTCCAAGGATGTCTATAAGAGAAGGGGAATGGTCAGCCACTTCTCAGGATTCCCTACCGAGGAAACTGGAAAAGGGTCGCCGTAAGTCAGAACTGACTTGACACCATGCAAATGTGAACTATACAATCCGTATTGGAGCAAAACAAGCTGAGGAGCCGTGTTGCCATCACAAAAACCAAATTACAAAAGTGGAACGGCTACACCCAGTGGAGTTTTCCAAATTTTATCCCAATCCTCAAATGAAATGCATGGGCCTTCCACACACCCAGCTGCCCCTTCGCTGGCAAGGCAGGGGCCATTAGCCTTGATGAGCCCCTTTGAGGAGAGGTAAGGACTGGGGCAATAAAAACACTTCCCTCCCTTCATTCCTGATGCAGCCTAAGAACATCCAAACACCGAACTTCAACTAAGAAACTGCCTGGCTCTTACATCTTAGAAATAACTCCTGGCAAATCCATCTCTTGCCATGTTATAACCCAGGCATGTCCAAACTTTGGCCCTCCAGATGTTTTGGACCGCAACTCCCACAGTCATTTGCCATTGGCAATCTGAGCTTAGAATTCTGGGAGTTGTGGTCCAAAACATCTGGAGGGCCGAAGTTTGGACATGCCTGTTATAACCTATTGGTACTTGCTCTGAGGAAGGGGGTTTCGCCCCCGAAATATTAGCAACGTTTTTGTTATTTTTCTAATAGCCCCAAAGTATCACTTGTTCCACTTTTGCAATCTGTATTGGGCAATCTTTAAGGTTTTTGAGCTGTGGAGCTAGGCTGAAATGAACAGAGTCCTGGGGAATATTTTTGCCTTCCAGGCTGGTGACGTGAATAACCCATCCCAGATCATGTTCTTCCTGCCTCCGTGTCCCAAACGGTGAAAGAGGCTCCAGGGGCAGCACCTAGCCTTGCCTCTCCCTTTGGATGGGGGGGGGGTCAACAAGAGAGCGCTGCTCTTCTACACTGTTTCTATTCATCCATAGATGCACGAGTCAAGGAACTGCTGGAGGGCTCTGTGGTCTACGTCTCTGGCTGGGAAGTCGGATTCCCCACTGTGCCCTTCCATGGAAAAAGCCAGCCTGGGTGGCCTTGGGCAAGCTGCCAGGTCCCAGGACACCCCAGGAGGAAAAGAATGGCCAACCACTTCTAGCTAGTCTCTACCTAGAAAATCCGGAAAAGGGTCACCATCAGTCAGAATGGACTGGATGGCACATGCTCATGATAGGACCTTGAAAGATGGTCATCAAGATTCATGATAGGACCTTGAAAGATGGTCATCAAGATTCATGACAGGACTTTGAAAGATGATCATCAAGATTCATGACAGGACCTTGAAAGATGGTCATCAAGATTCAAGGCAGGACCTTGAAAGATGGTCATCAAGATTCATGACAGGATCTTGAAAGATGGTCATCAAGATTCAAGGCAGGACCTTGAAAGATGGTCATCAAGATTCATGACAGGACCTTGAAAGATGGTCATCAAGATTCAAGGCAGGACCTTGAAAGATGGTCATCAAGATTCATGACAGGACCTTGAAAGATGGTCATCAAGATTCATGACAGGACCTTGAAAGATGGTCATCAGATTCATGATAGGACCTTGAAAGATGGTCATCAAAATTGTGGATACCTTCAAAAGGGGACTGGACAGATTCCTGGAGGAAAAGTCCATCAAAGGTTACAAACCATGATGGAGATGTGTCATCTCCAGGCTTAAAACCAGGGTACTTCAAGGGCCAGGTGCAGGGTAGGGGTATCAGGAGACAGATATCTAGTCTCGTGTACTCCCAGACGCATCTGGTGGGGTCACTGTGAGATACAGGAAGCTGGACTAGATGGACCTTTGGCCTGATTCAGCAGGGCTCTTCTTAGGCTCTGATGTTCTTATGCTTAAACATTAAAGCCAAAAATAATATTTACGTGAGTGTGATAGGAGGACTTGCTGGTCGAATTAACATAAGGCTTTGGATGCAGTGGCATGGCAGTGGGCTGTTTAAAAAGGGGCAGTGGTGTTTCTTTTTTACATTATTTTTTTAACAATGAGTTGCCTCCCCATTCAGAATATTCTTGCCATGTTGCTGCAGAGGGAGCAGGCGAGGGAGGCGTCTTTAACAGCACGGCATTTCAGAGAAGAGGACTGGTTCAAATAAAGACACCCAACCACCCACCCACCCCCGCCTTTAATCTTGCATGAGGCGAGCAAGGCTGTGATGCCCAAGATCCTTCTAAAATCCTAACCATGGAAGGAAGATACCAAGAGGATAAAGCGTTCCTCTCTTCCTGGCCAACCTACGGGCCCATCTCAGCAAGCAGGGCACACACACACACACACACACACACACACACACACACACACACACAAACAAACACCAACCCTTACCTGTCAGCCTTGGCTGTGCCCTGCCTCTTTGCCCGCTTCTCTAACCAGTCTTCAATGGTCCCTGGTGGGCGCACGATCCCCTCGCGCAGCTGCTCCTGAGCTCTCTTCTCCTCTGGTTTTTTTGGGGTGGGTGAGTGAGGTGGGTGGGAAAACGGACAGGAGTAAATAAGTGATCCTGCAATACTTCCACCCCATTACACTCCATTGTCATCATCTTCCCCACTGTTCTTTAGCAGTCGACCGGTCTGGCCCAAGCCAATTCAGTTTGCTCCGAGTCCTCATCTCCAGCTACTGCTTTGGAGATGCTGGGCATTTTGGCTCTCTGCAGGCCAAGACGATCCCTTCCCATCCTATAGTCCAGCGTTGGCGAACCTATGGCATGGGTGCCAAAGGTGGCAGCCCGGAGCCCTTTCTGTGGGCACCCGACACCACCCCTCCACAGCCACCTGGATTCGGGATAAATGGCTGTATTGGCACTTTGCGAAAAATTAGTGAGTTTTGAATCGCAGTTTGGGCACTCTTTCTCTAAAAGGTTCGCCATCACTGGCCTAAGGACATGGATTCTGTTGTCATACTGCTCAAGCAGTTAAGACATTACTATCTGGTGAGAATAGGACACAACTTAGTCAGCCAAACTCTGGCTGGCGCCTGAAACGGAACACTTCCAAACCAATACCTGACAGCAGGCTGGGCCTGCGCATGTCGACCTGTGCATGCACAGGTAAGGGGGAAGCATTTAGAGCAGGAGAGACATGCAAAACAAGGGGGTTAACAGGCCATGGCAGGGTAAAGCGTGCTTGGTTTTCACAAGCAGACCCAGGATTTTCAAATTAGCAAAACAAAGAAGGCAGGAGAGCCAATGCAGGGCGTTCACGGCGTCCTATCTATTAAACTCCAGTCTCAAGTGGATCAGAGGCAAGAAAGTCATAGAATCCTAGAGTTGGAAGAGACCTCAAGGGCCAACCAGGCCAACCCCCTGCCATGCAGGAACCCCCATCACAATATTTCCGACAGAAGGCCATCCAGCCTTTGCTTAAAAACCACCACAGAAGGAGACTCCACCACCACCCTCCTTTGTGGCAGCCTCTTCCACTGCTGAACAGCTCTAACTGTCATGAAGTTCTTCCTAATGTTCAAATGGAATCTCTTTTCCTGTAGTTTGAAACCACTGACCCAAGTCCTAGTCTCTGAAGCCATGGAAAACAAACCAGTCCCTTCTTCAATATGACATCCTTTCCAATATTTAAACATAGCTATCATATCCCCTCTCAGCCTTCTTTTTGAAAGGCTTAGCGTTCCCAGTTCTCTAAGCCGTTCCTCATAAGACATTTCTTCCAGACCTTCAACCATCCTGGTCGCCCTCCTCTGGACCCGCTTGAGGTTGTCAACAGCCTTGTTGAAATCCACACGCCTAGGGACCCTCCTTCACACTAGAGTGAAGATCTGTGGGCACACTGGTGTGGTCCACGTTCCAGCACTCAGTGCTTAAAGGTTCCAAAATCTCAGGCCGTGGCTGCTGATTTTCTCCTTTCCTGGAGGTATGCGAAGAACACCGCACTGCCAAACCAGAGCAAGAGCAAAGAAGTCTGAGGGTGCCTGCTGGTGCCCACGGTGGGAGTAGGACACAGCTCAGAAATGTTCCTTTGGGCGTAGGGGGAGAACTCCCTGCCAGGTCCCATAGTTGCTAGGGACGATCAAAAAGGGGATTGAAAATAAAACAGCCAACATTATAATGCCATTGTACAAAACGATAGTAAGGCCCCACCTGGAGTATTGTGTACAATTCTGGTCACCACATCTCAAAAACAACATAGTGGAACTGGAAAAGGTGCAGAAGAGAGCGACTAAAATGATTACTGGGCTGGGGCACCTCCCTTATGAGGAAAGGCTAAAACATTTGGTGCTCTTTAGTCTGGAAAAAAACCACTTGTCTGGGAAGCAAGCATCAAATCATCAGCATAAATAATACTTATTGTGACTTGAGGAAGTGTTTGTTGGTGTAGATGTTAACCAAATAGGAGCTAATACATTGCCCTGCCTCAGTCTAGAATATCTTATAAATGGGGCACATTTCTACTTTTGTGTCCCAGTTGATCAGTGAGGCTACAAAATAAAACAGGCTGAACTGTGCTTTCATCATTGTAAGGCTAATTACACTGGTGACAATGAGGCCTGTAATAAGACTTCCTGGGGTAGGAACTGGCAAGCTACCCCAGTATCCCTGCCAAGAACATTCCATGGACAAAGACAAAAGGCTAAAAGATACGACGCTGGAAGATGAGCCCCTCAGGTCGGAAGGCGTCCACCATGCTACTGAGGAAGAGCAGAGGACAAGTACAAGTAGCTCCAGAGCTAATGCAGTGGCTGGGCCAAAGCCAAAAGGACACTCAGCTGCAGACGTGCCTGGAAGAGAAAGGAAAGTCCAATGCTGCAAAGAAATGTACTGCATAGGAACCTGGAATGTGAGTTCTATGAACCAGGGTAAGCTGGATGTGGTCAAACGTGAGATGGAAAGAATAAACATTGACATCCTGGGCATCAGCGAACTTAAATGGACAGGAATTGGTGAATTCAGTTCGGATGACTATCACATCTACTACTATAGGCAAGAATCCCATAGAAGAAATGGAGTAGCCCTCATAGTCAACAATAGAGTGAGAAAAGCAGTGCTGGGATATAACCTAAAAAATGATAGAATTTGGTGGACAGAACACCTGAAGAACTATGGATGGAGGCTTGTAACATTGTACAGGAGGCTGCAATGAAAACTATTCCAAAGAAAAGAAAATGCAAGAAAGCAAAGTGGTTGTCCAACGAGGCCCTACAAATAGCGGAGGAGAGAAGGGACGCAAAATGCAAGGGAGAAAGGGAAAGATACAGAAAATTGAATGCAGACTTCCAAAGAATGGCAAGGAGAGACAGGGCGGCCTTCTTAAACGAACAGTACAACGAAATAGAGAAAAACAACAGAAAAGGAAAAACCAGAGATCTATTCAAGAAAATTGGAGATATTAAAGGGGCATTTCGTGCAAAGATGGATATGATAAAGGACAAAAATGGCAGGGACCTAACTGAAGCAGAAGAGATCAAGAAGAGATGGCAAGAATATACAGAGGAATTATATCAGAAAGATCTGGATGTCCCTGATAACCAAGATAGCGTAGTTGCTGACCTGGAGCCAGACATCCTGGAAAGTGAAGTCAAGTGGGCCTTAGAAAGCATTGCAAATAACAAGGCCAGTGGAGGTGACGGCATTCCAATTGAACTCTTTAAAATCTTAAAAGAGGATGCTGTAAAGGTGCTGCACACGATATGCCAGCAAATTTGGAAAACCTAGCAATGGCCAGAGGACTGGAAAAGATCGGTGTACATCCCAATCCCAAAGAAAGGAAATGCCAAAGAATGCTCCAACTATCGCACAATTGCACTCATTTCACACGCTAGCAAGGTTATGCTCAAAATTCTACAAGGCAGACTTCAACAGTATGTGGAAAGAGAACTTCCAGAAGTGCAAGCTGTATTTCGAAGGGGCAGAGGAACTAGAGATCAAATCGCCAACATGCGCTGGATTATAGAGAAAGCCAGAGAGTTCCAGAAAAACATCTACTTCTGCTTCATCGACTGTGTGGACCACAACAAACTATGGCAAGTTCTTAAAGGGATGGGAGTGCCTGATCACCTTATCTGTCTCCTAAGAAATCTATATGTGGGACAAGCAGCAACCGTCAGAACTGGATATGGAACAACTGACTGGTTTAGAATTGGGAAAGGAGTACGACAAGGCTGTATACTGTCACCTTGCCTATTTAACTTATATGCAGAGTACATCATGAGAAAGGCAGGTCTGGATGAATCACAAGCCGGAATTAAGATTGCCGGAAGAAATATCAACCACCTCAGATACGCAGATGATACTACTCTGATAGCAGAAAGTGAGGAGGAATTAAAGAAACTCTTAATGAGGGTGAAAGAGGACAGTGAAAAAAAATGGGCTGAAGCTCAACATCAAAAAAACTAAGATCATGGCCACCGGTCCCATCACCTCCTGGCAAATAGAAGGGGAAGAAATGGAGGCAATGACAGAGTTTAGTTTCTTTGGCTCCTTGATCTCTGCAGATGGCGACTGCAGCAACGAAATAAAAAGACACCTGCTTCTTGGGAGGAAAGCAATGCCAAACCTAGGTAGCATCCTAAAGAGCAGAGACATCACTTTGCCAACCAAGGTCAGGATAGTCAAAGCTATGGTTTTTCCAGTAGTGATGTATGGAAGTGAGAGCTGGACTATAAAGAAGGCTGATCGCCGCAGAATCGATGCTTTTGAGCTGTGGTGCTGGAGGACAGTTTTGAGAGTCCCCTGGACTGCAAGGAGATCAAACCTATCCATCCTGAAAGAAATCATCTCCAAATGTTCACTAGAAGGACAGATTTTGAAGCTGAAGCTCCAATACTTTGGCCACCTCATGAGGAGAGAGGAGTCCTTGAAAAAGTCCCTGATGTTGGGAAAGATTGAAGGCAAAAGGAAAAGAGGACGACAGAGAATGAGATGGTTGGACGCTGTCATCGATGCAACCAATATGGATTTAACCAAACTCCAGGAGGCAGTAGAAGATAGGAAGGTCTCGCGAGCTCTGGTCCATGGGGTCACGAAGAGTCGGACACGACTGAACGACTGAACAACAACAACAACGTCTGGCAAAAAGGCGCCTGAGAGGGGATATGATTGAGACACACAAAATAATGCAGGGCATGAGTCAAGTGGATAGAGGGACGTTCTTCTCCCTCTCACAAAATACCAGAACTAGGGGACATCCACTCAAATAGAGTGCTGGGAGAGTAAGAAAAGACAAAAGAATTTTTTTTTTTACCCAGCGTGTTAGTCTGTGGAACTCCCTGCCACAGGAGGTGGTAATGGCATCTGGCCTGGATGCCTTCAAAAGGGGATTGGACAGATTCCTGGAGGAGAAGTCCATCACAGGTTACAAACCATGATGGAGATGTGTCATCTCCATGCTTAAAACCAGGGTACTTCAAGGACCAGATGCAGGGGAGTGGTCTCACGAGACAGAGATCTAGTCTCGTGCCCTCCCAGAGGCATCTGGTGGGGCCACTGTGAGATCCAGGAAGCTGGACTAGATGGGCCTTTGGCCAGATCCAGCAGGGCCCTTCTTATGTTCTTATGAATGCAACACCCTCCAGAATGGCTTCCCGAAGTGCGTCACGACATTCTCGTCCAAACATTAGTCTGCGTGGTCACCAGGGCATGACATGTTCTGGGTACGGTTTCCAAAAATGGCATCATTTCCAGGCTCCTGTTGCCCTCATAGCTCAAGCCGTTGCTTACCTTGCACCTGTGCCTTCAGCTTCTCCAAATCCTCCTCCGTCATATGAGAAAACCTGCAGTTAGGGCCAAAGTCACATTGACCTGCAAGGAGAGGAGGGACTGTCAGTGGAGGAAGGCATGAGAGGCCATTAAGAGGCAATCAATTAATATTTCTCCTTTAAAATATATATTTCTCGTATAAAAAGCGGTATCTCTAGATAACAAATGCCCCTAGAAACAAAAAAAAATTGAGATGCAAGCTCAAAAAATTCTCAAAATATTTGAGAACTCTGTCCAAGGTGCAATGCACCCTGGGAATGGAAGTCTTCTGAAAAACTTATCCAAAAACTCAAGATACTAAAACTCCCTATGGGAAGACTCAAGACACGAACATTTTGCAGAAGACTTCCATTCCCAGCGAGCACTGCACCCCATTCAGATCCGTATTGCGAAAATTTTCATGATACGAAGCATCTCAAGGAACGAATTAATTTCGTATCTAGAGGTACCTGTGTATGTATGTATATGTATGTGTATGTATAGATATAGATATAGATAGCTTCTAATATTACACATTTTTGGCTACCAGACAGCAGTGGGGCGGCATGCAGTTGTTTAAGAGAATTATGGCCTTGACAAGATTGATTCCCCCCCCCCCCAACCATTTTGGTCTGGGGAAGAAGATTTGCACCCATTGGGAGGGCGGCAGACCTCTGGGAGGCGTTCCCTACAGCCTGCAGAGTCCTGATTCCCACCAAGATATCAAGTTTCTAGGCCTCGTGGACGTAAAGCAAGGCTCAGAGCAAGGAGCGGAATACAGGAATGGCTTCTGCCTAGTGCTGTAAAAAACTCAGTGGATCTAGAAGAGCGGGGATCTTTTCATAGCCACGAGGATGACGCCCTTTGTGCCTGTTCCTTGTTTGCCCTGGCGTGCTCTGAAACCCAATGGATTGCTGGGACGACACCTCCTTTTTAAACGTGTGATTGTGATGAAAATGTGAAGGGTAGGGAACCAAATTATGATTCTTCACAGGATCCACTTGGTAATGCTGCCACCTTTTAAATTGTCGCCTTATGAACTGGGACAGACTCAGATGTACAGTGGAACCTTGACTTACGTCATTAATCCATTCCGGAGGTCTGGACTTAAGTCAAACATGACTTAAGTCAAATGAACTTTTCCCATACAAAGTAATGGGAAAGTGGATTAATCTGTTCCAGATGATGAAAAAGACCCCCCGAAAACAGCAATTTAACACAAATTAAAATAAGACAGCATTGTAGATGAAATAAATGAACTTTTATTCAATTAACAAATTTTAATTTAACAAATTTTAATTAACATTAACAAAATTTTAGTAAAATTAACAAATTTTATACCCGCCAGGGAGAGATGGAAGAAGGTGGCGGGGAGAAGCAGGCCTAGCCCGGAGCAGAGCCAGGCGCTCGCTCGGGCGGAGCTCGGCCTGGTCGGAGGAGGAAGGCCGACTCGCTCCGGTGCTCACTGCGCTCCGGCAGCAGCGGCAGCTCCCGGTGAGGCCAACCTCAAGTTCCTCGGCCTTGCCGAAGCTGCCACAGGATGAGAAGAAGAAGGGCTGGGACCTTGGCAGGCAGAAAGTTTGGGGTGCAGCCCCAGGGCCAGGCCAAGTGTGAAGCAATCAAGGAGCCCCTGGTGCTGCCCCCCCCTGTGTATGTGTGTGTGTGTGTGTGTATGTGTGTCCTCTCCCCACAGTTGCTCAGGGAGAGAGAGAGAGGGAGTGTGTGCGTGTGTGTGTGTGTGTGTGTGTGTGAGAGAGAGAGAGAGAGAGAGAGAGAGAGAGAGAGAGAGTCTGTGTGTGTGTGTCTGAGAGAGTGTGTGTGTGTGTGTGAGTGTGTGTGTG
>JAHTLZ010000019.1:12388765-12412190 GCA_023846285.1 Phrynocephalus versicolor
TTATTTATTTATTTATTTATTTATTTATTTATTTATTTATTTATTTAACTTATATGCCGCCCACTACCCAAAGGTCTCTGGGCAGCTTACAATCCAAAGAATAAAACAATTTAAAATAGTTAAAAGTAAAATATCAATAAATCATCAATAAAAACCTTACACTAAAATCATTATCCTAAAATTGTCATCAGCGACCCACAATCTATATTATATCAATTAAAAACCTTCTGGAACAGGAAGGTTTTTACCTGGCACCAGAATGTAATCAGTGTTGGCGCCAGGCGGATCTCGATCGGGAGGGCATTCCATAGCTTGGGAGCAGCTGCCGAGAAGGCTCTATGTCTACAGGCCATCCCTCTCACCTCCTTAAGGGATGGCTCTTTCGAAAGGGCCCCCTGGCTCGATCTTAATTGCCGGGTAGGTTCGTATGGAAGGAGGCGGTCCTTCAGGTATCTAAGTCGTTTAGGGCTTTGTATGTCAGAACAAGCACTTTGAATTCGGCTCGGACAGCAACTGGTTACCAATGAAGGTTACGTAGAATCGGCGTGATGTGATCCCTGGTGGCCACACCACTCACCAGCGGCGCCGCACGATTCTGAACCAGTTGCAATCGCCGGACCGTCTTCAAAGGCAGCCCCACGTAAAGCGCATTGCAGTAATCAATACGGGATGTTACCAGTGCATGCGTAACTGTCATGAGGCTGTCCTCGTCTAGGTAGGGGTGGAGCTGGTATATTTTCCGCAGCTGAAGGAAGGCACCCCTGGCCACTGAATCCACCTGGGCTTCCAGAGTTAGACCGGGGTCCAGAAGCACCCCTAAGCTGCGGACCCTGTCCCTTAGGGGGAGTGCAACCCCATTCCAAGACAGGAAGATGGCCCTCTAACCTGTCCAGCAAAGCACCAATTAACAGTACTTCTGTCTTGTCTGGATTGAGTTTCAATTTATTAACCCTCATCCAGTCCATTATCTGGCCCAGACACAAGTTCAGTACAGAAATCGCCTCACCTGGATTGGTGGAGAACGAGAGGTAGAGCTGAGTATCGTCAGCATATTGCTGACTCCTCAGCCCAAACCTCCTGATGACCTCTCCCAGCGGTTCCATGTAGATGTTGAACAGCATGGGAGACAGTATGGAGCCCTGGGGAACCCCGTGACGTAAACGCCACAGGGCAGAGCAACTATCCCCCAGCACCACCTTCTGGACACGGTCAGCCAGGAAGGATTGGAACCACTGCAGAGCAGTGCCTCCAACCCCCAACCTGGCCAGCCTATCCAGAAGGACACCATGGTTGATGGTGTCGAAAGCCGCTGAGAGGTCCAGAAGTGTCAACAGGGTTTCACTCCCCCTGTCTCTCTCCCGGCAAAGGTCATCATACAGGGCGACCAAGGCGGTCTCCGTACCAAAACCCGGCCTGAAGCCTGATTGAAATGGATCCAGAAAATCAGTTTCATCCAGCAGTGCCTGGAGTTGTCCGGCCGCCACCTGCTCCAACACCTTGCCCAAATAAAGGAGGTTCGCTACTGGTCGGTAGTTAACCACCAGCCCTGGATCCAGGTTTGGTTTTTTTAGGAGTGGTCTAATCACCACCTCTTTCAAGGTCGTGGGGACCACTCCCTCTCTTAAGGAGGCATTAACAACCTCCTGGACCCAGGTGCGAACCCTCCCCCCGGCAGATCTTTCAATTAGCCAAGAAGGGCAAGGGTCGAGTGGCATGGTTGTAGCACGGACAGATCCAAGCACCCTGTCCACACCCTCAGGTCTCAATTGAAACTCATCCAATAACACTGGACCTAAGCACGGCACACTGGATACATCCCTTGAATCTGCATCAATAGTGGAGTCCCAATTCCCTGCGAATCTGAGCGATTCTTCCCTCAAAGTGAGCAGCAAACTGGTCACAACAGGCTGATGAGTTGTCCAGAACCTCCACCGTATTTCTTGGTTGAAGAAGGTCCTGGACCACCCGAAACAGCTCTGCTGGACGGCACTCTGAGGAAGCAATACGGTTTGCGAAATAATGCCTTTTCGCCAACCGTATCGCCACGGAATAGGCCCGATAATGGGCTCTAAGCCATGTTCGATCGGACTCACAGTGATACTTTCTCCACTTGCGCTCCAGCCGTCTCCCCTCCTGCTTCATTGCCCGCAGCTCAGATGTATACCAAGGAGCTGTCTGGGCTCCATCTACCATTCTTGAGGAAGGGCAGGACAGGAAAACCATATGTAAATGGCTATGTTAGACCCTGCTTTCTAAAATGACACATAGCTATTTCTCTAGTCACCTGTTCTAAGGACCTTTTGTGGCCTGGTGATATAGAAATTAGCAATACATAAAATGTTATGTCTGCCTTGACAGGAGCTGGACTACATGACCACTGGTAAACTTTCAGTTCTCTAATCCTTTGACTCTGCTGCATCCCTGCTTATTTCAGAACACTCTGTCAAACTCCTCTTCTACAGAGATCTTGAATACTATCTGGACAATCAGACATTGCAATCTGACTGGACCATCTTATCCTATCTTGCCTCTGTGCTGTCCCAAGTTTTTAGACAATAAGATGCATTTGAAATGATACCTTTTTCCTAGTCAAGAATCAGACCGTGGTAAAACTTGTGTTTCTGCTGTGTACCTAGGGCTTGTACTCTTCCGGGGAATTGCTGAAGCCAAAGAAATCATTTAAGGCAAAAACAATGCTGTCGGAAAAATGAAATGAGTCCCTTGGGAAACAGGCTGGGTAGTTCCTTGAGCAAGATAAGAATGTGCTGATCATGGTTGGACTATGCGCACAATTGAGCAAATCCCATTTGGTTCAATGGGGGCTTACTGCTAAACAAATAGAACTTTCTACTAAGAAGAGTGATATGCCCACCTACCATGAAGTAATATGACTTACGTTGTTGTTATATTTGAACAGTATTGCTCTGCTTTGTAGAACTTGGCCCAGCTGGCTTGCAATATCCTGTTCCATGACAAGCAGGCATTCTTGAGGCTGTTGCATAAGAAGCATTGTTTTTGTGTCTCTTGTGCAGAAACTGTGGAAGCACATCAAGCATAAGTATGAGACCTCCAAAGAATGAAGCGAAGAGAAGCTGAATTCCTGACAGACTTTTTGCGATCTTCAATATGAGCTCTTTGTCCTGATCATGAGGCGTTAACTGGGGCAAATGATCACCTGTAACAGATGGAGCTGGGCGGCATCCTCTCACGTGTGAAACAAAAACTACCTGGACTCATGGCCATCCCGTTCTGAAATGTCACTTAATAAATGGCATTCTAAAATGTGAACATTCTTTACCTTGTGTTTTCTCTTTACTTCTGAGCTTGGCCTTGTGAAATCCTTGGAGCAGTGTTTACTTCCATGCAAAACATACTATGTGTAGTAGAAGAAACCTGGAGGCATCTGGAAGCTTCCAGCTACTCTAGCATTTGCTTGGAAAATGCTTGGATTTATTTCAAATGAGGGATGGTGACCCTTTGGCCTAGAACTTAAATCATTCCTATCAGGCATGGTAAAAGAAATGTGGTTGTTTCTAAAACATCTGGAGGGTCCAACCAGTATTCACAAGGTGCAACAAGCAGGATCTGCAACCCAATTTTGCAGTGCATTCTTGCTTCTCAGGATGCTTATTCTCTTATAATTACTTTATCATGTTATTCCGTTTGCTACTGTTTTTTATGTTATTTTTGTGGTATCATACACCACCCAGATTAGTCCAGCAGCTAGATGGACAGCATATAAATCTAATAAATAAAAAAATAACAGACAGCCATGCTCTGTACCATGCTTTTGTAAACTCTGATGAAACTTGGACAGAGCATTCCCAACCCCTTGTCTGGTTTCTAATTCCCAGCTTTTGAGAACTATATTGCTGAGTTTCAGATTTTATGGAACATATTTAATAGGGCGGTTTCAACTACCAACTAGGCATCTATCGCTGTTTTAGTACCATGTTTCCGAAATATGATGGGTATGGAGGGATCAAGTTTGAAGACATGTAGGATGGCATAGTATCAATAAGTGTTTTAAAAATGGCTCAAATTGCAAACTTTCCAGCTTTTCTTTAATAACCACATGTCGTGGTTGGCCTGAGACCACCACCCAGGCTGGCTGTTCTGGGAGGCACAGCGGGGAATCCAAACTCCTAACCTGTGGCCCCGCAGCCAGATACCCAAAAGACTGAGCTAGACCAATGTAAAAGAGGACAAAATATTCCATAAATAGAAAATGGAGCTTTGGTGAAGAATCATCCATGAGGATCAGTACCATTCCTGCTGGGCACTTAAATCGGCCACAATCTCAGTTGGTTTGTGTTTCCAGAAGCAAAAACTACTCTGGCCTTCCCGAACTGGAGATGGACAGGAGCTGTTCAACTCCCTCCCTGGCCAGCCACCAAGGCCCTGGGAGAAAGGCTGGAGTGCTGATATTGACCCCGCTGCTGCTGGATCACAATACTGTTGTTGCAAATGGAGAAGAATATGTCCCAATATTGGGTGTACACAGTATATATAGGATGAATGCTCTACCAGGGAGGTAGACTGTGCTGTACTGTCATATCTGCATGAATACTTGTGGCGAGATTCAGCTTTTTGTTCCGCATTTGCAGCTCCCTCAGCAAAGAAACAAAAAATGTTGAAATTCTCTTATATTTTTTAACAGCTTGTGACTACTGAAAAGGCAAAAGCGATCTAGAAGTTCTGACCAAATAGGCAGAATCTGCCCTTGTGCCGTTCCCTTGGCTGCTTTCCATACTGCAGCACTTGAACTAAAATGCCATGTTACCAGATTTCGAGTGTCTGTGCGTTTTCTGGCGACCCAGGACACTTCACGGAACTGCCTCAAAACTGCACAAATCTTGGGAGATTCTGTTAGGCTGGGTTCGTTGTCGCACAATAAATTGGATTAAGGACCCGTTTGATTCCTTAAGACTGAACTTGAGTACAAAAACTCAATACCTCAATGGTTTTATGTCACTGGTTAATTTTTTTTTTAAAGGATGTTCATCCTGCCACTAGCGGTGATGTTCTAGAAGCTGTCCTGCACCTGCCAGCTGGCACATTTTTGGTATGTGTCTGGTATCTTAAGAGACCAGCGTTGGATGGAATTGAGCAGGCAGCAGAGCAACTTAGTGCAGCAGCAAAGAAGGAAAGAAATGGTTGGTGGGCCCGAGGGCCTATCCCTGCCTGTAATGGAGAGTTTCTATAGAAAAATGCAGCCTGAACAACTGGATTGTTCAGGAGGAAGAAAACAGAGGCAGTGAAGCAGGACTGTGGAGACTTGGACTAGTACAGAAATGCTAATGTTAAAATAAAGTATAACAGTTTAAGGTGCCACAAGGTTTTTGTCTTTATTTTTGATTCTTTTAGTTTTGCCTGATAGGGAGAAAGGGTCTCTTCCAAGACTGCTGTCTTATCGAAGGGAGGAGACAAACGCTATTCATCCCAACCCATGGTCCATTTCTGAACTGACTCTTTCTGATCTTCTACTGTTAACCCTCTTATTGGCTGGGAAGTTTGTTGGTTTGTTTGTTTTTCTACAGGAGTAGAGAGACCCTCCATTTAACTCCACACATCCATTCCTGAAACTTTGAGGACTTCGGATTTTTTTTTTAAATCTTAAAAAGCTACTACTGGTGCCTTCTAGCAGCCAGTTAACAACAACTACAAAAGTGGGCAGAGCCCAAAGGATGCTGGAGTATCCTCTAAACAGGATGATCCTGGAGGAAAAATTAAATTAAAAATTTTAAGAAGTGAAAATTAAAATTCAGGAAGGTGCAATAGAGGGGGTTGTCCCATGTTGCCTACTTCTGATTTTGGATCATTGGATATCTGTACCACCCGACTAAAAAGCTTCAAAACCTCCCTGAAAATGAAGTAACATGCTTTGAAAGATGGGAGTTGAATAACCAGGAAGAGGTAAGGTATGTCCATTGCTCCAGATGCCAAAACATTGACTGTAAAGACATTATCCTTGACAAAAAGATTTATCCTGCATACTGTGTATACATCCTTGAGTGGTTAAATTCACTAATATGAGAGGGGAGGAAGGTGCATAGTTTGGATTTCTTTAAAAGGGCAGGGAGTAGAGAAAATGCCCTAGTGGTGAGAGATGGGGCCACCACTCAGCAGAACCTACAGGACTGGAGGCAGTCGTGCTGAGTACCAGGTGGCACAGATGAACCACTTGGTGCATTCCAGAGGTGTTCAAATTACCGTCCCCCCTAGTCCCATGATGGAGGAATCTGCACCAGGAGATGACCACATCCCTTTTGCACTTTGCTTGTGGGCCTCCAGTGATCTGGCCCTTGTGGGCAGCCCAGACTCGGATGCTGTGCCAGATGCGATGAGATAAGGGTGCAAGGTGATGAGTCTTGAGCAAACATTTTAAGGGCTTTGAGCAAACCCTTTAAGCAGGGGTCCTCAACCTAAGGCCCCGGGGCCGGATGCGGCCCCCTAAGGTCCTGAATCCGGCCCCTGGGACCAATTGCAACCCCCCTACCTAACCCCTGCTTTGCGAGCAAGCCAGCCTCCGCAGCTGCTTCTATTGCTGAGGCAGTTCAAAGTAGTGGGCTATGTCGCTTCTCCCACTCCCCCCAACTACCGCCCAGATGATCAGCATGCTGATCTAGCATGCTGGCTAGTGGGGCATTCAAAGTGGCAAGGTCCCCCACTCCCTCCCCCCTTTACCCCATGTTGGCCTTTTTTGGGGACTGTGGTCCGGCCCCCAGTGGTGTCTGGGGCGTGGTGAACTGGCCCGCTGTTTGAAAACTTTGAGGACCCCTCCCTTTAAGTAACACAACACACAATTGGCTGGCCTTCTTTGTAATTAGCTCCCCGTCAGCTACAGCAGATTCTGCCTTTAATCGGTGGAAAACCTTCCTTGAGCAGGTGATGTGGTGTCTCTTGGGAATGGGAGATGGCACCGTGCACCTCCCTCTTTCCTGGTGCCTCTCCTCCCTCAAGACGGGATCATTCCCTTGCTGCGCTTCCTGTCAGCCATGGTGCGCCGATTATGATTTGCCCGGGTCCCTTTGCTGGCCTCTTTCTTCCTGCGCTCCTGCATGGTTTCTCTGCTCTGACCGTGGCCTTTGACTCCACCCAGGACCGTGGCTGAATTGTCTGGTTTGTGCCTGCAAAAAACAGGAACGGGGGCGGGGGGAAATTGTTCTGAGGAGGTTGGCACAACATATACAGGAGGACCGAAGTATCTGCAGTGTGCATTATATGAGGTGGCCTACGAAATAGTGTAATATGTAATAGACATATGAGATCTCTCTCTCTCTCTCTCTGTCACTTTTCTTTTACAGCTTGGTATAAATTGAGGGAAATGGACTTAGAAACATGTGAAACTGGCCACGGTTGGATTCAAATTGGTGCACCATCCTTAACAGAAACTGGGAAGCATCCTGTGGCATTATTGGCAAAGGGTAATATTTTAGGCATTTCCTCATCTCCTGTGAGCTCTCTCTTTTGTTACGCTTCTGGTCTTGTCAGGTCAGAAAGTCGGGTGCTCGTAAAACTTCTTAAGAGCCCTCTAAACTTCTAACAGAAAAAACAGAACTCTGTGTTCCTTACAGCTGGCATTTATCCCTGGAAGGATTAGTTCCAGTGTGAGACTAGCTTGTTACTGGGGGCTGAGGAAGTCACATAAAGAACACCTTGATGTCATGGCCATTCCTGAGCAGAGGTTATTTAGACACAGTGACCCACAATTTGGTTATCTTTCATTAGGACTACAGTATTGTACTGTATTATACATAGGGTGGCCCTGGAAACTAGCCCAAAATTATGAGTGGAGCAAAATGGGATGCTGTCAGGGACAGCGGCCAGCAAACATATAATGCCTGTCCAGAAAGAGCTGCATTGCTTGCCTCTTGGCTTCTGTGTCCTATTCAAGATACTAGCCTTGACAGACAAAATCCTACATTACCCAAGGGGGTAAGTGATATGGTGGCACAGCTCTCCCTTCCCATATCCTTAGATCAGGGTGAGGGCTGACAGGGTACAGTTGACAGAACGCTAAGTGTGAAATACCCTCCACATGCCATGGCTCCAATTTCACTGGCATTTACACACCAGCCAAGACTCACTCCTTTAATTCTGCATGAATGATCTGTTGTTTCTGCCACTAATCACTGTTAAGTTTTACACACACACACACACACACACACACCTTCTCTGCAGAGCCAGTGAAACCAGTGTTAGGGGCTGTGGTGCAATTTTAGCCTCCCCATCTATAGCAGTGGCACCACTTGCAAATCCAACAGCATGCATATGGGATATTGTACACATGGAGGATTTATTTACAGTATTTATTTTTGAAGCTAATTTCATACACTGGGCATCAAGGCCTAATGGAATGAGATCAGCTGATTTTTAACCCTCATCCTCTATTGTGAGGCATGAAGAAAATTTGAGCAAAACAACTAACTCTCACTAGGAGATGCCTTGACATGCTGAAACAAGCCTATTCAGATACCACTGATCCCTGTAAGAGTCTTTACCTTCCGCATGAGAAGAAAGTTTTTTTCACTGACGGTTCCCCGATTTGTATAATAAACTGCCTGTGCAAATCTAGGGCTTTTGCTTTTAAGAAGCAAAGCCCACACAAAGGCAGTTATACCTGGTTGACCAAGAAAGACACACAACCATTCTTGTGTCTGGAAGTTGAGTCATGGCTACTGGACTTCAAAAGTTGAGTCATGCTACCGGACTTAAAAAAAAAGGAGTCCAGTAGCCATGACTCAACTTTCAGATAAACTCACCTGGATGACTGAGAATCTTCACAACCAATCTTGTGCTTTGCATTTTTAAAGTCCATGCAACAAAACAGCAGTTGTCGTAAGTTACCTATGGAATTTATACCAATGAGACTAAAATCTCTTCTGTACCTTTAGAAAAAATGTAAATGTTACAAAGCAAGGATAGAAGAATTTTGGTTTCTCCTCCTTGTAGGTTATATTGGTATAAGCCAATATTTATATTCCCATCAAGTATCTCAGAATGCTATTGCCACAAACACAAAGGAGGAGTTGTGCCCTACCCTTTCCTTGCAAGGAAGGCCATCCGCCTGGCCTCAGCCCTCTCCCGAAGCACAGCTGGGTCCTGCACAAAGTGGTCCTACCAGGGAACAGAAAGGACAGGTTATATAAATCAACATGGCATCATCCACCCGTCCAAAGAGAAGAATATCTTGAGTGCTTTGTTTTAAAAGCCAAGTGCACTGTTTATATACTGCCCTATAGTACTTTACAACTTAACTATGCAGGCTGCACATTGCCATACCCCCACAATGAGCTGGGAACTCATTTTACTGACCTTGGAAGGATGGAAGGCTGAGCGAACCTTGAGCCGGCTACCTGGGATTGAACCCTGAACCCTCGGTCGTGAGCAGAGTTTTGGCTGCAGTACAGCAGTTGAATCACTGCACCACGAGGCTCTCGTTAAGTGATAAGTAAATAAACATAGACATTTATTTATTTATTTATTTAGTGTATTTTTACTCCACTTTTCTCCTTGGAAAAGAACCCAAGGCAGATTACTAGAAGGGGGCCTGTGAAACAAACAATTTGGTTTGTGAATACAAATGTCAGGCCCCAGAAAATTCTAAGGCAGTCAGCAGAAGTTTGCGCCACAATTAATTTGTTAGTTTTCAATGTGCAGGCTTGGTTGTTTTTCCTATACAGCTCCCTCACTCCACTGGAAATCGTAACAATCAACGGGTGCCCAGAGGCAACTGGGATAATAATAAAACACACTGCAGATGTACCAAGATCCAACAGCGGCACAGGAAGGGGCTGTAATAGCATGAGCCATCAACTGCATCCACATCACAGCCCATGTGGCGCTGCCTACAATTTCTTAATTGGCACTTAGTGGGGGAAATTTCCATTGCAGAAAATTATCCCCAGCTGCCTCCTTTGAAGTATTTCTACTGGAGAGAGACCCGTGACATTTATTCCTGCCAGATCCAGCAAGTGTATCTAGTCCACAACTGTCTAGTTAGAGGGAGACAGCCCCGTTCACAAGAGCCAAGCTGTTCCTTACTGCGCTCGTTCACAAAATTCTTCTGTGCCTGCTCCCGCTCCTGTAAAATGTTCTTCCAAATCCTTCCACAGGACATTTTGTTGGAGGCCAGGTGGAATGAGGGGAGAGTGCATCTGGAACAAGCCCATGTGTTCTTGCTTGCTGGCCGCTCTTAGGGAGCCCTGCTGTCGGAAGGCAGCAGCAAACAGCCTTACGGTGGTGGCTGGAGAGAGGCGAGGTACAGCTGGCGCTGAAGGTGGTCTCGGCTCCCTTCCGTCTCCCTTCCTTCCTCTCTGTTTTGGGCCATATGTCCCCTCCTCCTCCTTCCCAGTACCACCACTCCCCCTTCCCAGTTTGGCCCATTCCCACTCGGTCCAATGGGCAGCAGCAACCAGAGGGAAGGCAAGGGGAGATGGATGGTGCCTCTTGCAGATTTCTTTGTTGTTTTTACATCCTGTTTTTCCTCCAGTGAACTCAAGGTGGCACTAATGGCTCCTCTCCACTGCACCTTCTGAACAACCCTGCGAGGCAGACCAGGTCGGAGAGTGGGCGACCAGCCCAAGGGCACACACTGAATTTCTAGTCTCGGTGCAAATGAGAACCTGGTTCTCCCACCCTCTCTAACCCCTTGCTACTTGCACAAGGAGAGAGGCCAAAAGAAGAGGCAGCTGGTGGAGCCAATGCCAACGGCTGGAGCCTGCCGGGCCCACAACCGAGCCCAATCTCAACAAAGTGGTTAGCAAAGAAGGCACAAGGCCATTGGCTAGCTGTTAATAACCGTCCCGTTAAAAACAAGAAAAAGAACCCCAGAACAGTGCCAAGAAACCAAGACGAAACAGCTTTCAGAAATCTGAGTCATTACAATTATTGGGGGGGGGGGGATTAACTGCCCTCGTTAAAATTCAGATAGGGAAGATTTCAAAGACCTGACAGGGTTTCCCAAGGACCTGCAAGTGTTGACACTTGGTTAAGAGTATGAACCTCAGGAGAATGTGCTGCTCACATGTGACAAAACCCTGGAAACAGGATTAATGAATATACAAATCATCAGCCAATCCCAGCAGGAGGGCGGGGAATGTTATGATATAAAAAGGGTGGAGCCTAGAGAGTTCAAGTCAGTAGAGGTTCAGTGAAGTTGAGTTGAGAGTGAGTGCTGGGAGAGAGCACTGTTCTCTGAGAGTTCTGTCAGGCAGGGAGGGCTATACTGTTTACTAGCTATTTAAGACAGGGAGGCTTGTGGAGCTGATTAAATCTGTTACAGTATATGTTAAAGGCAACGCATACCATCCTCAGATATTGTTATAGTTATTATCTTCTCAATAAACTTCATCATTGTTTTTATATTATATATCTCTTGAGTCAGTCCTAATTCATGAGGTGACGAGTTTAAAAGGTGGCAGCATTACCATTCCCATCACAATTCAGTGTGTAAAAGGGAGGTGTCGTCACAATTTGTGGCACAGCAGTGGGATGTTGAAATAAACCTGGTTGTGCCTCTGAAAACCCAAGTCTCGGAAAGGGGTGACGTCACAATTTGGTGGCAGCGGTGGGATGTCGAAATAAACCCTGGTTGTGCCTCTGAACACTCAGTCTGTGAAAGGGGGGATCGTCACATCACAGTGTCAGCGTTACAAATGGAATAGGCATCTTCTGTTTATCTTTGGCCGCATAAAAGGCAGTTTAATATACGTCCTTTCAGCGAAGGTGCACTTGTTTTTAATGTACGTTGGCATCCTTAAAGGACAAATTCATTTTTAAAAATGTGGATGACAGCTTTCCTCACTTTGCTACTGGGGATGATAAGACCTTTAGTTTCAAACATCTGGAGGCCAAGCTTTGGACAAGCCTCTGTAACATGCAAGGAGGCAGGGAGGACGGTGCAGCAACGGAACTGGGGGTGGGTAGGGTGGGCAGGAGACTGTGGGGGTGGGGGGGGGTGGACAGAGGCAGGGAGGGCCGGCAAACCATAAAACTGCAAGCTGACTTCTCCATCTGGTATGGGGAGGGGCCAGCTGGTGGGGATGCGTGACAGGCTGAGCCGGCGGGGAGAAGATGCTGCGGGCCACTCAGAATTTGAAGTCGGTCGGCATTTGGCCCCCTGGGCCTGACATTGGAAATACCTGCCCTAGTGGCATAGGCAGCAGAGCCAGAGGTCGGGAGTTCAATTCCCCTGCGGGGCCTCCTTGGGCTCTGTGGTCCTTAGGGTCCCTTCCAGCTTGTCAGTTCTAAGAGGATTAGGAGACGATGGGGAAAAAGCCACTGTGATGGGAGGCTCTGGTCTGTCAAGAGGGAGCCCTTCCTGCGGGGCCTTTAAAATATTAATGTGGCCTAAGAACGCCAACAGCTGCCCAAAAGGTACCCAGTCCAGCAGGTGCCTGGGAAGGTCCATGATTTGGGCAGCCAGAACCGAGTGCTAGCTTGGCATCATGTTGCACAGCTTGCCATGGAGGTGGTGGAGCTTTGTGGAGGAAGGAAAAGTTGTGTCCTCCCACACGCACACATACACACACACACTTCCTCGTCCTGCACAGACCCTGGGGAGGTGACAGCCCCCCCCAGGGAGACAGAGGGCCCCCATGGCACCGTTCCAGACTCACTACTTCTGCCCAGCCGTCTCCTGCCCTTTCGTTCCTTCCTACCGTTTTGTGCCTCTTGTCTAGAGACAGGCGCTTAGGAACGGCCGTTGGGCAAATCATTCTCAGGATGATATCATGAAGCAGCCCGATAGTGGCATGTTTTAGACCTTCCAAGCTCACCGGTGCTGCTGCCTGGGAGCCTCAGAGACTGTCTCTCCCCCACCTCCTCCCGCAAGCACCCATTCAGAGGATGAGTCGGGGTAGAGAAACCTGTCTCTCCGCTCCTGATGGGGCACCTGGAGAGGAAGGAGACGAGGCGCAGGATCCGGGGAGCCCCGCACAACACCAGTAGGCCTGAACTGCCCGATGTGGCCCTCTCTAATCTTGTCAACTCCAAGGGACACGAGGTCAACAGGACACCCTCTTTCCCTTTGGTTGCCTCCCCCCAGGTCTCCCTCCCCTCCCACACACACCTTTTGTCCTTCTCTGTCCTGAACAGCACAAGAGCAGGATTTCCCACTCCGATGGCACCATGTAGTGCCCTGCCCATGATCCTCGCTAGTTATTCCCTGATGAAAGAGCAGAGGAGTTTTTTTTTTTAAGCCACTGCAGAGGCTGCAAGGCCTGGACCCTATCCTATAGGCAAGACTCCTGAAGAGTTGCTTCCTCCTCCTCCCCCAAAGAAGAGCAACGTAAACTGCTGACAACCCCTTCCTGCTCCCCCCCCCCGTGCATCACGCCGGGCAGCGTCCCTACGCCAGTCACCTTTGTGGCCTCCTTTTCCTCCTCCTCCTCTTCATCTTCCTCCTCGCCATCCTCCTCTTCCTGCTCTTTCGATCTCAGGACCTGAGGGATGGTAAATGGCCTGCAGAGAAAAGGGACAGCAGTGACCATTTCAGTAGCTGTAAAGCAAAGCCCCCCAAGAGAGACAGAAGACAGCCAGGCCCAGGGACACGTGCCACATGAAAGGATGGTAACGTGGCCTCTTTCACAGAGAACAGGCTTCTCTCGGAAGGGCTGCCAGGGGATGATTCTCTTTTTGGAGGTACCCTCTCTTTGAAGAGCTGTGTGTTCCAAATCAAATTTAAACGGGAAGACCCACAGGAAAGCCAATCAGGAACCCAACATTTCTCCATCCACAGCAGACGGCTCAGCTGGTTCCAGTTTTCCCCATTCAGATGAGATGGCTCAATTCTGCCTGAATGGGGCAAGTCACTTTTAGTTTTATATCTGTACCGCTACAGGGGCATACCCAATTCGATGCAGATCAGTGTCTTACCCTCCTTTCCTGATGCTGTCCAATCCAGCTCCAGTTGGCACAGCCCTGCATGCCATGCCTTTCTAACCAGGAGAGGGTGCAGCAAGGAAGGAACCACCAGCTGCCTCAGGGACACTTCGGTTGCCTCTCTCGGGCTGGGAATCAAACCCCAATGTCCCCATGTCCACACAGGAAGCTTTTGTGCAGACCTGTGAAAGGCTGAGCCTCTGTTCCCGAACCCGGAGCCAGTCAAACATTTCCCCCCGTTTCTCCACACCCCACAGGCATTCCTGGTTGCCTGTGGAATAAAAGAACTGCAGCTTCAAGACTAACAAAGCTACATCACACTGTTGGCTCATGTTCAGCTTGTGGTATACAACAGTTCCAAGATCCTTCTCACTTGAGTATTGCTGAGCCAGGTGTCCCCCATCTTGTAACTGTGTGTTATAAGAACATAAGAACAGCCTTGCTGGAACAGGCCACCACAGCCCATCCAGGCCAGCATTCTGTCTCACACAGCGGCTCACCATTTGCTCCAGGGTATTCCCAAGCAGATGTCTTCACCTGCTTATGATTCCCTGCAAATGGCATTGAGAGATATCCTGCCTATTTCTGTCCTTAGGCATCCATCATGATAGCCATTGATACCCTTGTTCTCCATGAACTTGTCTAATCTTTTCTTAAAGCTGTCAAGGCTGACAGCGGTCACCACTTCTTCTGGCAGGGAGTTCCACAGACCAGTGATCCTCTGGGTGAAAAAAGGACTTTCTCTGATTTGTTTGAGATCCAGCACCCAAAAGTTTCATGGAGTGCCCCCTAGTTCTAGTGTTGTGCGATAGGGAAAACAGCTTTTCCTTATCTACTTTGTCCACACCACGTATGATTTTATAATCTTCAATCAGGTCACCTCTTAAGCGCCATCATTCAAGAGTGAAGAGGCCCAGCTGTTGCAGCCTCAGATGGTAAGGAAGGTGTTCCAGTCCCCTCATCATTCTGGTTGCCCTCCTCTGCACTTTTTCCATTTCCATAATATCCTTCTGGAGGTATGGTGACCAGAACTGTACACAGTACTCCATATGGGGCCTCACCATAGATTTATAAAGAGGCAAAATGACAGTTGCTGACTTATTTTCTATAACCTTTCAAATGATCCCTAGCATTGAGTTTGCTTTTTGCACTGCTGTGGCACACTGGGTTGACACCTTCCTTGAACTGTCCCAAGGTCCCTTTCCTGGTTTGTTGCAGAGAGTTCAGACCTCATCAGTTTATAAACATAACTGGATATTATTTTTTTGCCCCAACATGCATCACTCTGCACTTACTAATGTTGAAGTTGTTCTCCTTCTTTTTCCTAGGTGCAGTACTCTGTGTTTATCCCTGTTCAATTTTATTCTGTTGTTTTTGCTCAGTGCTCAAGCCTTTCTAGATCACTCTGAATTCTGTTTCTGTCTTTTTTTGTATGCATCTGATAAAGTAAGCTTCATTTCACAAAAGGTAGAAACTCTTGGTCTCTAAGACATTAGGAATAGATAACCCCTTATATAAATATTTAATTCTACTTTGGCCAGAATCCTGTTGGATTGTTTTCCCCATGTCCAGAAGAAACATCAGAGAAGCTAACTGATGAGGTGCTTTTCACATGTTGGTCACATACCTGCTCATGTGCCCAGTCGTACTTCCAGACCCTGATCAATTAGCTACAATGAATTAGCCGCTTCCCACTGCCTGTCTGTCGCCCACACACACACACACATTCCCAATTTGCCTGCTGTTCAAGTCTTGACACACACTGAAATGCTTGGGATGAAGCTATCAAAACTGACTGCAGGGATAGTACATATGAGTTGCTGAAGGAACCAGAGGATCAGGATAGTAAGTCGGATGGTCCAGCTTAAAGGCT
Source organism: Phrynocephalus versicolor (assembly GCA_023846285.1). NCBI lineage: Eukaryota > Metazoa > Chordata > Lepidosauria > Squamata > Agamidae > Phrynocephalus > Phrynocephalus versicolor. The sequence goes on from JAHTLZ010000019.1 coordinate 12,404,526, forward strand.
AATCTGGTTTTGCTGCAAGAAGGCACCTACGAGCAATGATAAGGGTTCAGAAGTCACCTCCGGCTGATCAGTTCATCATCTGAGTCAGCGTCATTTGCTCCCACTTGGTTGCCATCGTAGGTGTCGTCATATTCATCCTCGTAGTCCACAGAGTAGGCAGGGCCTGTTCCACTGGGCTCTGGAATCTCATCCACCACGACGGAGTACTGGTTGTACCGCTCTCTCTGCTCAGTTACAAGGCTCTTGTCATTCAGCAAGCTTTTGGTTGTGGTTTTGTCACTCCTGCAGTTCAAAATGTAAAGGAACAATTATTATTAGCAATAGAAACATATCTGGCATGATTGCTACAGTGTATACTACTTGAGAAACATGGTTTTAAAAAACTTTTTTGCAGTAATAACAAGCTTGAATTCTATAAATTCAATTTTTGAATTATGTAAAGAAAGCCAAATAAAACATACAAATGTGGAGGAAAAGGCAGAAGGATACATGACCAGAACCTCATGTATATCATCCTATAGAGATCACATGTAAAATATACAGTATTTTTATGTTTGTGTCTATATCATGGAACTGAAAGTGATATTTGCTGCACTTTGTTAATACATCTTAAACACATGAAACCCATGACCCCAGATGTAATGCCAAATATCCAGAGGTATCTTTTCTTAACACTGAAACTGTTCCAGCTCGCCATGGGCTGCTGAAAAGACTTCTGTAAAAAAAAAATGTATTCCTTCTGCTCTAAGTTAGAAAGAGTTACTATTTACTAATCCTTACTTCTGCTAGTTCCTGGAACCTGCTGAGCTGCAGCTGTGAAAGGTTTCCTCTGCAACAGGTTTCAGAGATAAGATCCAAAAGTGTCCAGTTCCAAAGAGATTCCAGACATCAGAGCACTGCAAATGCCGCTGCCATTACAACGCTGGGTGGGCTAAGACTTTCTCCAGACTGCGGCTTGGCCTACTGGCCAAAATGGTTGCAGCAGTCGGCAAGATAAGCGAAAGAAAAAGACCAAGCAGACTGGAAGAGTAGCGAAACATTTCGATCTCTCAAGAAAAAGAAGTCCAGTTGTCATGACTCAGCTTCCAGATAAACTGACCTGGACGACTGAGAATCTTCACAGACACCCAGCAGGGGGTTGCAAGATTGTTTAGAAACAAGACTAAGCATCCCAGGAGATGCAGTTAGCCCACAGCACTTTGTTCTGTTATGCCACTGATGTCTCTGAGCGAGCAAGGCAGTGGAAGTGACCAGATCAGTTGTTTATCAGCAGCAGAACTATCAGCATTAATGATCAGTGTTTCGCCAGCCTGGAAGCTGAAGGCCTTTGCTGGTCTTCCAGGTCAGCACAAAGACAACCTTTATAGTCCTTACCCTAGGTTGCAAACCGAGGGGGAAAATGAACACTAGGCTGTCCTCTATGCTAGTGGGCCCAAAGCTGCAACACCCAGAAACCTAGGCTAGCACAGCCAGCGCTGAAGGCTTCTGGGCGCTGCAGTCCAAGAACACCTAGGGGTCAAACAAGGATGGGAAAAGCAAATGAAAAGCATGCTGCCTTCAAGCAGTGGGTGGGTTACAGTTTAAATATACAGTCTACACATTGCTGGGTACTCAATTTACTGACCTTGGAAGGACGGAAGACTGATTGAACCTTGAGTGGACTACCTAGGATTGAACCCAGGTTGTGAGCAGTTTTGGCTGCAGCACTGCAGTTTAACTCTTGTGTCACAAGGGAAACAGCCCATGACTCTGCAGCCTTGGAGGCCTTTACAGAGGTGTTCCTTGTCCCACTGATAGTCTAAAGTTTTTTTTAGACAAAAATGTGTATTTATTCCTTCTGAGGGGTTCCAGGCACATTGGTTTTCAAGTACAGCAGAAGGAAAAGTAGGAGGGAACTGTGCTAACATCAAAATAGCAAAACAAGATATAGATCTAGGCCCCAGAGTTCAATTTTATGATAAGATTATTTCTTTTTTACATTCCAGGACCTGGTGTGCACCCCTCATAGGTGCTGCAACTAAAGACTGTCTCCTGGGCTGACCAACGTTGCCCATTACTGTGTGGGGAACCTCCTCAGGTCTCAGGCTACAGAAATGGAGATACCAACATATTATCAATTTAAGGTTTTATTGACAGCATCCCAGCTTCTCAAGAGGCATTTCAACATTATAGAACGGACTGGGGGGGGGGGTATACACCAGCAGGAAAACCAATGAACAAGGTTCTCATGGGGAAGGTGGAATGACTACCTGGGAGATGACCAGATTGTGACCCTCGGGAGGGCTACGGTTCGCCCTCCTGGCTTTCCTTCTGTACACTAATCCAATCAACCTCTGGGCTCTTGCTGATCAGGCTATCAGTGGTTCCAGAGCAGCCGCTGGTTTTGATCTGGGCAGCCTTTTGTTGTTGCATACGACACCCTCCTTCTTCTGCCCCCACCCTGGGCCATCCCCTGCCTGCTTACCTACCCATCAGCCACTACTACCCCTTGCTTCTCACTCCCTCTGCATTCATGCCTAGGGGCTCTGAGCAGCATATAAGACAGTTGTTTCTGCAGAATAGCTTGCACCTTTTTTCAATATGACTTAAAGCTGCCAAGCAGCCCTGGTTCTCATGGACACAGACACTCAAGTCTGGACTGGCCACAGCTGCTCACCAGGTGGCAATGTCTGAACCCCACCTCTTCTGATCGATCCTGAGTCACCTGCCTGACAACGAGGCCTACATCACCGTGTTTCTGGGAAAGCAATTTAGAAGTCCTTTCCCCCATTCTAATTGCATAGCCAGAAATCCTCGGCTCCCAGGAATGTAGGCAGCTTTTGTGCCTGGACTTTTTGCGCTGCATTCCCTTCATACCACACGTGGAAGGTCAGGGACGGAGGAGCAAGTGTAACTGGAACAACCAGCTTCCCTAAGCAGGACGGGATCCCCCTAATGAGAGCCTTCATTAGACCTACAGGAAGCTTGCTGCAAAGTTTCACCTTCATCTTCCTTTAATCAGTGCCCTAGAATTATCAGGAACATGGAAGATTAAGGTCCACACGCCTGTCCCTTTTGTTAATTGATGCCTTGTCCTCCAGGGGGGCCTGGGCCTTGCTGTGCGATTAGCTCCACCAGCTCTCTGAAGGAATGAGGCGTCGCTCACACATGCCTGAAGAGGCCGGGCTGTGGGATTAACAGGGACTCGGAGGCTGTGCTTAGCAGCAAGGTTAACAGCAGGCGCTAATTGTTTTCTGTCAAGCAGCCTAATGACTCCCCTCAGAGGGCTGTGGCCGAAGCATCCCTTGCTTTCAGGAAGACACTGAAGAGCGTTCCAGACACATGGTTCTCAACCAGCAGCCCATGTACCACCTCTACGATGCAAAAGACATCTGGGCAGGACATTAGGGTTTCAGAACCTAAATCTATTGAGGTTTTACTCCCCAAAAAGTGAAATCAGGTAAGCTACAGCAGCCAATTGCACCTAGTTAAGAAGGTGCCACTGGTGTGCCTGCTGGCACATCTAGACACACGACTACCACATGCAACCAGCACCCCTTTCATTAAATGTAGCTTGCTACCACAACTTGCACTATTTCACTTCTTCAGGAGTAAATTCCCAATGGGATTTCAGCCCATGGAATCATTTGTGTGCCCCTGTGTGTGAATTTTGTCACAGCCATAGTGTTTAGTCCTGATAAGACCACTGCAATGTTTTAGATACTACATTTGTTTCTATCATCCTTAGTTATTTAGTGATGTGCCATCGATTCAGGGCTAACCTATAGCAACCCTTATAGGGATTTAAAGGCAAGACAGACATCTAAAGCAAAGCAAAGCAAAGTGTTCTGATTATATACTGCCCTATACCACTTCAAGTAGTCTCTGGGTGGTTTAGAGTTTAATTACAGTATGCAGGCTATAGCGTGCAGACGCACGCACACACGCACACACGAGTTTCCAGGGGCAGGTGGGGATTTGAACCCTGTCTCCAGAGTCCTAGCTCATCCCTCTGTCCACTGGGGTGTGGGAGTCTGGGTATCCTCATTACAATAATATTGTTCTGATGTTTAACTACATGAAGAACGATTGTCTTTCCTTTTTTGTTTGCTCACAACAAACTTTTCTTTCCATGTCCTTGGCTCACGCCTGCCCAAAGCGATCTTGATAAATGGGAAGTGTAGCAAACTGGCTGCACGTAGACAACAGTCCTATTTGGTCATGACCTCTGCCGTCATAACTTGTGGCTAGAAAGCAGCATGTCTGAATGTGCACAAGCCCTGCTACTGCGCAGATGCCAGACATGATCAACAACGGAGTCCAATTGCTGTGAAGGTCAAGCCTTGTGCAGGGCAACCTAACACTTAATTAGGAGTGGATGAAAGAACTTTCTATGTAGATCTTCCACTTTGGGCAGGAAAGGGCCGTACCTTATTTAGAATCTCTGCAAAAAGCTCTCCCTCGGCTTTTGACACTGGGTAAAATACGAAGCAGAGTCATTACAGTCCCCGACAGGAATGCACCATATCAGAATGAACATGTTTCAACTGATAATAAGTTTGCCTTGACTTCGAAGGGGGAGCAACCATTTTTGAAAGCATTTTGTGGGGAGAGAAGAGACCCACTACTCTTCGTGGAAACAACTTACCCTTTCTTTTCCTTTGCTATTTGTGACGGTCTATACAGTATACAGAGACAAAAAAGTTCCTTTTGACAGAGGTCAGCTAGTAAGATCCATTTCCTTTTCCCCAGAGACATACTCTGGGAGAACAACAGCCGGTGGAGTGATCTTATTATGGGCAGGACACGAGCAGACTGTTTTTGTTAACAAGCAATCACTTTTCAGAGCTTCAAGAGAACACTATTTTAAAGAACTCCGGCAGAAACTAAAGAAAAATAACAAAATATAGAAAACAAAAACGTTGTGGCAACCTTAAAGACTAACGGCTATCTTTTAAGGCAGTGGTGGTAAACTTTCGGCACTCCAGATGTTTTGGACCACATCTCCCACAGTCCTTTGTCATTGGCAATACAGGCTTAGAATTCTGGGAGTTGTGGTCAAAAACATCTTGGATGCCGAAGGTTGGCCACCACTGTTTTAAGGGATGCAGGAAGCAATGCAGGTTAAACCGTGGAGCTGCTGATTTGTCGATCGAAAGGTGGGCAGTCTGAATCTGTGCAACGGATGCTTGTCCTAGCTCCTGCCAACCTCACAGTTTGAAAGCCTATAAATGCGTGAGTAGATAAATAGGTACTACTTTGGTAACTGCATTGAATGTGCTTGCATGTATAGTCATGCTGGCCACACGTCCATAGACAAACGCTGCCTCTTCGGCTTAGAAACAAAGGTGAGCACCAGCCCCTAGAATCAGAAACATCTGGATTTTACTGTAGGGGAAACCTTTGCCTTTGCTATATTTTAATGTGAGCTTGTGTGCATGTCAACTTCTTCAGAGAAGATATGGATGCCTCCTTTCTGTCTGAGGGAGTGGACTGATCCATGAAAGCTCACATTAAAATATAGCAGTCCGTCTTTTAAGTACCACAGCCTTTCTGACTTCCTTATTTTTTAAAAAAATTTTAAAAAAAATCTCTGATATGCTATCCCAGCTCCGTCGTCTAAAACTTTTAAAGAACTATATAACTAGCAGCTAAAACTTTTAAAGAACTATATAACTAGGACCGAATTCTCCTAAAGGTGAAATCAATTCCAGACAAGCCGGAGGTGCTGCTGATCAATGCAAAGCGTGACTTGGCAATAGGTTTTAACCTGTTTAGAAGAGGTGGGGCTCCATTTGACTAAGCAGTGTCATAGTCTGTGGGGTCCTCCTTGATCCTGCTCTGTCCTTGGATTCCCAGGTAGCAAAAGAGGCAAGGAGGCCCTTTCCACAATTCCAGTTAGAGCACTTTTCCTGAGTCTAATCTGTCTTGCCAACAGCTACCCCGGCCCGAATTGTCTCATGCCTTGATGGCTGCAACATGCCCTACCCTCGAAGATCCCCCAGGATCTTCCGTTGGTGCAGCATGTTGCAGCTAAGGTGCTAACTGGTGCATGCTACCTGCATGCCTTGGATCCTGCCTGTCTAAGGGGCCAGCTCTTTCTCCAGAAACCTGTGGCCAGGTTAAGATCTTTAGGAGAGGCCCTCTTGAGGACAGCAACCACTGCAGAAGCATCCCCTGCTTCATCTCAACGCAGTAAAATGCACTCGTTTCACACCTACCATTTCTTCTCTTTCTTTTAGGGAGGCTACGAAGAAGCACCTTACAAAACTGGTTTACAGCAGTGCTCAATTTATAGGAAGGAGTGTAACAGTTGACGGATTTATTGATGTTAATTTCTCTTGGGTTCCTCCCCCCCCCCCCCCCCCCGCGGCCCTGCATTGGTTTTTATTACTTTTAAAATCATTTTTGTAAAAGCAGACTCAGTGGTTAAATGCCTGTACTGCAGGTATAACTGTGCTCACAACCTGGGGCTCAAAAAGAGGCCCCAAAAACACAAGAGGCTCCACCTGGTTGATAAGAACATAAGAACATAAGAGCCCTGCTGGATCAGGCCAAAGGCCCATCGAGTCCAGATTCCTGTATCACACAGTGGCGCCACCAAATGTGTCTGGGAGCGCATGAGACTAGAGATCTGTCTCTTCATACCATTCCCCTGCATCTGGTCCTTGAAGTATCCTGGTTTTAAGCCTTGAGATTACACATCTCCATCATAGTTTGTAACCTGTGATGGACTTTTCCTCCAGGAATCTGTCCAATCCCCTTTTGAAGGCATCTAGGTTAGATGCCGTCACCACATCCTGTGGCAGGGAGTTCCACGGCCTAACAACACGCTGGGTGAAAAAATATTTTCTTTTGTCTGTTCTCACTCTCCCAGCCCTCAATTTGAGTGGATGTCCCCAAGTTCTGGAATTTTGTGAGAGGGAGAAGAGCGTCCCTCTATCCACTTGACTCATGCCCTGCATTATTTTGTACGTCTCAATCATATCCCCCCTCAGGCGCTTTTTTTCTAGACTAGGATGAGGTTTGACTGCCGGAGCTTGCAACTCCTTTCGCCACAATGCTGGTTCAGACCCCTAAACCAGCCACGGGCGCTCTTCTCTTTGGCTGAATCTATCTCCTCCCATCCACCGAAGCTCCTCAGCAAGGCAGCTGAAGGCATGCTAGGAATTCATGGCCCACCACTGAAGATTAAGATTTCAAAAAGCTCAAGGGCAAGGAAGCACCTTTGACCTCAATGCAGCCAAAGACTTCAGGCGTACATTTTCTCTCTCTGACAAATACAAATGTACGCAGATAGTGCCGCCACTGAGCTGGAAGGGGCTCTCTGGACCATTGAGTCCAGCCCCTGGCAAGGAGGCCCAGGGGGGAATTATTGAACTCCAAATCTTGCATTCCACAGCCAGAGACCTACGCCACTAAGCTATCCAGCAGTAGTTCACACACACACAAAAAATAATCTTGTTTGGACTTTTGATTTTTAGACATATACCACCTAATCTAACCTTTAAAGTATAGTAGTTTAAGGGAACAAGATACCACAAAGGAGCCGCTTCCACCAAAAAGAAGGCAAAAGAAACATCTGCAGCAACAGGACATGGACACTAGGTACTGTGATATCCTTTTCCCTTCTATTGGGTCTTAATTGGATCTACCTAGTGGGACATTTTTAAATTCTCCCCCCCC
>JAHTLZ010000019.1:12418018-12451152 GCA_023846285.1 Phrynocephalus versicolor
TATTTATTTATTTATTTATTTATTTATTTATTTATTTATTTATTTATAGGCTTATATCCCGCCCATCTTCCCTGGCGGGAACTCTGGGCGGCTAACAATGATAAAAACACATAAAATAAGTAGAGAAACCTCCGAGCAATAAAGCAAACGGAGGGCAAGATGGCGGCAAATTGAATAGAGGAGGGAGGAAGGAGAGAGCAAAAAAAAAAAAAACTAACTAATAAGGTCACCAACTTATAACATCTAGTTGTTTGGAAAAGCAGCATAAAATATTAGGAAGACAATTGCTTGTTTCCCTCAATAATTAATCATAATTTGCTTTCCCCATTCCCTTAAAAAAATAAAGATACTGATCACATGCGGGAAAAGTGAGAAAATAGGATGGCATATGTGTGTTCACACAAGGTTTATGCTGCCTCTAACTTCATCCTTTGAACAACTGAACTGCACAGCTAGGAGGGACACTATTGATCATTGAGGGCAGCCCCTGGCTCCACAGCCAAACACCTAAACCGTGGAGCTCTCCAGCAGTTCTGGCTGCATCTCAATTGCACCACTGGATGTGTGACCATATACACAACTGAGTCACACCCTAGCACCTCACCAATTAGTTACAACTGGCTGTGGCAAATCACACAAGCCTTAAGTGACCCGCAAAAGGACCCTGGCTAATTATAGCCTATTCTGTCCACTCATGCATTGGCAACGGAATCTACAGTTCAAACACTGCAGTCATTTAAGCATATATCTGTCACAGAATGCATATAAACATTTACTATAGCTAACAGATATTACATATTTTGCTTCTGAATACATTTATGGACGCAGTTTATGTTATTAGGTGATATTTTTCACAATATGCTGACTGTTAGGTTCTTATACCTTTTTTAAAAACTGGAAATTGTTTCAAAAACACTGGTAACTACTGTTACTACTGTTGCTGCTGCTGCTGCTGCTGCTACTACGACTACTACGACTACTACTATTGCTGCTGCTGCTGCTGCTGCTGCTGCTGCTACTACTACTACTACTACTACTACTACTACTACTACTACTTAGATTGTAATTCTCACAACCCTGATGTAGTGAAGCAATAACTGCAGTCTGGGCAGGGTGTGGAAACAAGGTGGAGAGCCAAGCTTGGAGAGGAGGCGTAATGGTGGACCAATGTAGGCATGCAAGAAAGAAAGACGGTGGTGCGATGCTTTGCTTGCCTCACCTTTGGCTGCAGCCCCCATGCAGATTTCTTCAAAGGCAGTGCAACAGGGTGTGTGTGCCCCTGTTTTTGCCCTAACTTATGCAAAGATAGGTACCTGCTTTCCAAAATGGGCTGGAGGCACAACTGGTTCACCACGATATGGAACATTTGCACCGCTTTCTTGCTCGAATGAGATAACCTCCTCCATAAATCCAACATCAAGCTAAAGGGATGAGAGAGAGAAGATCCCACGTGGGCCTGCCATTTCTTTTTGAGACAGATACAATTGTCAGTCAAACAGCCCTTTGGATTTAGCACTAAGCCCTCTAGGGGAACACATCTGCATCCCGGAGAAATGAAGTCTGCGTTTCAAAAAAGACGCCTCAGACTGAACCCAAGAGCTGGATCCAAATAACAGCAACAGATGACAAACAGCCACCCATTTTTTTGAATGCTTACAGTGTCGTGCATTGCTGGAATAGTCATGTTCACACTAGCAAGAATGGAAACTGACAGGTGGTTTTAGAGTTCAAAATAATGTGGTTTTGGTTTATTGTTGACAAATAAGAAAAACACAGTAATCATTGAAGACGTGACTTTTAACAAGTTCACAACATTCTCCTGAAGAGGGAACAGGTTTGTTTTCCATGGCTTCAGAGACTAGGACTCGGGGCAATGGTTTCAAACTACAGGGAAAGAGATTCCATTTGAACATTAGGAAGAACTTCACAATGATTAGAGCTGTTCGGCAGTGGAAGAGGCTGCCACAAAGGGTGGTGGAGTCTCCTTCCTTGGAGGTTTTTAAGCAGAGGCTGGATGGCCATCTGTCGGAAATACTGTGATGGGGGTTCCTGCAGGGCAGGGGGTTGGACTAGATGGCCCTTAAGGTCTCTCCCCAACTCTAGGATTCTATGATTCTTGATACTTCCTATACAAGATGTTAAGTAATTCCTAATCCGACCCTAACCTGTCCCGATCTGGACCCTATCTAACAGCTATTCTAACAGATGCTTTGCTTTTATACTTCCTTAGCTCCGCCCTCAGCCCATTCTATTGGCTATCCAGTTTGCTATACTTTAATATTCATGAGACACCTTCCACCTTTTGTTACATTCACTTGAGTCACAGAAGTCAGCTGGTATCAGAGGTTGCACCATCCCTAAAACTAACAGATCCAAACTCTGGCGCAGTGGTTAAATGCCTGTACTGCAGGTAAAACTGTGCTCACGACCTGGGTTCAATCCCCGGTAGCAGGCTCAAGGTTTACTCAGCCTTCCATCCTTCCGAGGTCGGTAAAATGAGTACCCAGCTTGCTGGGGGGGCAATGTGTAGCCTGCACTCTGTAATTAAAATTGTAAAACCGCCCAGAGACTACTTGTAGTAGTATGGGGCGGTATATAAGCAGAACACTTTGTTTTGCTTTGCTTTGGCATAAGATGTAACACAGGCCTTCATTTAGAAGAAGTCCACATCTGGAGCCACCACCTAAGGATGGTTATTGTTATATACTCATCCTCCCTTAAAGAACAATGACAAAAACAACTGTGTACTGCACTGTCAAGTCAATTCTGCCTTAAGGCTGCCTTTTCCCAGGTTTTCTAGGTAAAGAGTACTTGGGAGGAGTTTATTAAGTCCTCTCCTCTTCAGGTGGCCTGGGACTCTGCAGCTTGCCCAAGGCCACACAGGCTGGCTCTGCACACAGGAGGCACAGTGGAGAATCAAACTCCCAACCTCTACCTCCACAGCCAGAAACCTGAACTGCTGAGCTCTCCGTGTATGTAAATTATGTAGAATGCATTTAGTATACTATACAGGACCCCCGTATCCACTGATTCATTATCCACTGATTCAATTATCCACGGTTGACAAAGGAAAAAAAATAAATAAATAAATTCAGCAGCTGCAAAGCAAACTACTGTCACAAAGAGTAGCTGTAAAGCAAGCTACTGTCATAAAAGAGGAGCCGTAAAGCACGCTACCGTCACAAACAGCAGCTGTAAAGCAAGCTACTGCTGCAAAACAGCAGCTGTAAAGCAAGTTAATATCACAAAACAGCAGTTTTGGGGACATTTTGGCGTTCTCTCTTATCCACGGTTTTCATTATCCACGGGAAGGCTTGGAACCAATCCCCAGTGGATACTAGGGTCCTACTGTACTATTGGATGACCCCCCCCCAAAGAAGACCTCAAGAGTAGCCATTAAAAACTCTCACATCACAAATCACATTTGAGGCAATGTCCCAAATTATTCTGTCATGAGTCAGCAGATGCTCAAGACAAAACATGACTCAAATTATAACTCCTACCAATTCTCCGGATTGCTTTCCCTTACCATAAACTAACTAGGCTAGGAAAACCTCACGTCTAACATCACATGAGCCTGATTTACCCCATACAGAAGAAATGAGGTGCCAAAACAAGACTCACATCCTGTATGCGGCATGTCCCCTTCATGTCCCCTTAACCGCTGCCTGAACCCTCCATCAGAAGAGCTGTGTAAGGCATAGGCGGGCGGGGGGGGGTGAATTCCACCTTACACATGCTGGCACAGAAATTCAATGATAACCGTGATACGAACCAATCAAATTCACACTGAGCTATGAAGCTCACCAGTGCTTGTGGGTCAGACACACAACCTTCATTTAAACTACTTCACAAGATTATGGTGGAGTTTGTGGTAGGAGGTCATCTACCTTAATTCCTAAGAGTAAAAATTGTGATAAAGAAATAACAAAACCAATGAGGGAGCTTCGGAAGCAATGCAATATAATCTTGGCAGAAAAAAATGCAGAGTAGATACCTCAAGGGATATGCCTGGACCCGAACGTATTTATTTATTATTTGTTTATATATTTTATTTACTCTGGAGATACAAAAACATCTGCTCATGAAACGCACCTGCTGTCCTCATGGCATCGCTTCTTGATTGCAGTTTCCAGCTCAGGTATGACCAACTCATAAAATGCAGCCAACCTAATGAACACAGGTAACGAAGCACATCGTTAATGGGGCCTTCCTGTGCCCCCAAAAGACAAATCAAAAGAGGAAAATAAGAGAGATAAGAAAATACCAGTGCAGATAATACAGAGGCTGCTGTTAGGGGGAGGGTGTATAGCTCTTGAATAAAGCACAAAAGTATACAGAAAGAGTGTTCCAACTCTGGTATCTCCTTGAGAGGAATCTCAGGTGGCAAAAGAGCTTCACGTGTATATCGCTGCACGTGTAAGAAGCATCAATCCCTCCCCTCAAACCACTCTCTCATGTACTGAACTAGATGGTTGCTTCTGTTTAAAAGTCTAGGAAGGTTTGGAAGTGTTCCTTATTTTTGGACTACAATTCCCAGAATTCCCCAACAAACGGGAGTAAATGTGGGTACATGACACAGAGATAGTTTCACTGGGCTTATCCAAGATATTTCAATACCTAAAGCAGAGAATACTTTTCACGTGCGGTACCAATCTTACCCCTTGGCTATGAACTACAGGGAAGCAAGCCAAGAATGTCTCACTTGTGGGTCATCACGTTCCTTCCTCCCTGCTTAAGCTACCATTACCAGCAGCCAGAACTGACTGCCTCAACTAAAGGTCTGCCCTTAGACGGGTACTGCTGTACCCACATTCAGTTCACAAGACCTGAAGCCCAAATCATGGAAGCTACAACCTGGATAACTGATTCTGACATAAGCAGAAGGCAGAGCAAGTTGGGAGTAGGGGCTGCTGCAACAGAGGGGTAGGAACCAAGCCAACGGGTTCAAAGGGGGGGGGAAGAGGGGACATTCTCACTAAACACCAGGAAGAACTTTCTAATGTTAAGCTCAGTTTGATAGTGGAACACACTATCCCAAGGGATGGTGGATTATCTTTCACTGCTGGGTACACAGAGGTTGCATGCTTATCTATCAAGGATGCTGTAACGGTGCATTCCTTACATTTGCAGAAGGTTGGAATAGTCAATCCTTAAAGTCGCTTCCAATTTTAAAACTCTAAGATGCTATGACCATTCTCTACAGGAAATTAACAGAGAGAGAGAGAGAGAGAGAGAGAGAACATACCTGTAACAGAAGTCGTGTTTTTGGAATGTCTCACAAGCCAACGGAAAAATATCCAGAAAGGCCCAAAGAGTGATGCATGTGTCACAAAGGTAGAACACAATATCTTTCAACTCCTAAGGTGGGAAATATTCTTTTTTGGTTAAAAGGCATACTTATAGCAGAAATTTATTTACTGATAGAGACAATGACAACCCACAACCAAAACTATTTTCCAATCTATTTTCCAGGCTTGCTTTTTCATTGCCCTCCACTTTCACCTTGTGAGTAAGAGTGAATCAGGAAAGTCCTAGACTAGCAGTTCCCAGCCTTGGGTGACCCAGCTGTTCTTGGACAGCAATTCCAAGAATCCCTGGCCAGCAGAACTAGTGGTGAAAGCTTCTGGGAACTGCCATCCAAGAACACCTGGATTGCCCAAGGCCGAGAACCCCTGGCCAAGACAATCAGGTCTAGCTTTAGGGGGAAGAACACCCACCAGCTCTGTTGCACGTACATTTTACAACAGCAGTTTCTTCATTACAAGACCACACTTCTACACTATGCAGACAAAAGATAGATAAGGATGAACTGGTGTATCTGATTTCCAGTAGATAACCTGGGTTTCCCAATTCCTGATGGCTTCATAATTGTTGCTATGTGCTGCCACGTCAGAACTGACTTACAACGACGCTAATATGCTTTTTAAGGTAGGTGAGGTATTTAAATAATTATTTTACCAGTTGCACACAGAGAGAGATTGTGAGTTTCCATGGCAGAGCCAAGGAACGGAACCCAGGTATCCTTAGTCTATCACTATCTACATGACTACACCACACTAGGTACCAAGTTTGCAACATCCCAAAACAGCCTTAACTAGTGTCTTTCCATATAAGGCTGCTGAGATCAAGAAACCTGTGGGGAGGGAGAAAGAACCAGTTACTTAACTGTAAAGGTGGTTCTTCGAGTGGACCTTCGTGAAGCCACACAGATGGGTGATTACAAGCATACTCACAGGATGGAGGGCGTCACGCCAGCACCACTGAAAGAACAGCTCTACCGAAGGAAGTAGTAGACCGCACTCGGGCATCCAACCGGTAATGCTTCACGAAGGTGGATGGGGTAGACCATGTCGCTGAGTTACAGATGTCCTCCAAAGGGACGCATTTCAGAAAAGCAGCAGACGAGGACATCACCCTCGTGGAATGGGCATGAATAGGCGCCGGCACAGGCAACTTGGCGAGCTGATAAGCCAACTCAATGGTAGATGAAACCCAGTGAGAAAATCGCTGGGGTGAAACTTGGGATCCTTTGGAACTAGGATCATAACAAACAAATAAACGTGGAGTTTTCCTGAAAGAAGCTGTCCGAGAGACGTAAAAAGCCAGAGCACGTCTCACATCCAGAGTATGCAAGTCTTTCTCCAGAGGAGTTGAAGGGTTAGGAAAAAAGGTTGGCAGTGAAAGCGGCTGAGAGAGGTGAAACGGCGTAACCACCTTAGGCAGGAAAGAGATATCAGGGTAAGCTAGGACACGGTCCTTATAGAACTGTAGGTAAGGAGCGTCGCACCTGAGGGCAGAGTTCGCTAACCCGTCTGGCAGAGGTGATAGCCAAGAGGAATGCAGTTTTGAAGGAGAGAAGCCTTAGGTCACAGGTAGCCAAAGGCTCAAAAGGGTGGACGCATGAGTTTTTGCAGGACCAAAGAAAGCGACCATTGAGGTGGAACGGGCTTTCTATCCGGATAGGTGTTACGGAGACCTTTGAGGAAAGCTTTTAGACGAGGGTGACAGAAGAATGCAGCAGCAGGAGAGGATTCTGGTTGATGAGCAACAACAGCAGAGAGGTACACCCGCAGAGAAGACAGAGTGAGACCGGATTTTTTCAGAGATAGGAGATACTGAAGGACACCTTGCAAGGGGGGGGGGTTTCCAAAGGTGAGAAATGGTGTTGATTGGCAAAGGAGACAAACCTCTTCCACTTGTAATGGTAAAGACGTAAAGTGGACGGCTTCCTAGCAGAAGCGAGGATGGAGTCTATGTCGATGTGATCCTCCAAGCCGTCAGCTGGAGCCAATGGAGATCCCGGTGAAAGATCCTGCCGTGATCCCTGGAGAGGAGGTTGGGCAGGAGAGGCAGGCGCCGATAAGAGCTGGCCATCCGAAGAGGCGGCGCGAACCATGGTTGGCGAGGCCACCAGGGAGCTACCAGAATGACATTTGCTTCCTCTTGGAAGATTTTGCTGATCACTTTGTTTAGAAGCAGAATAGGAGGGAAAGCATAGAGGAGTAGGGAAGACCATGGAAGCGAGAGAGCATCCCCCATGGATCCAGCGCCGATCCCCGCCCTGGAACAAAAACGGGAACATTTGGCATTCTTCCGGGTGGCGAAGAGATCCACATGAGGAGATCCCCAACGGTGGCATAGCTGTAGAAATGTGGGAAGATGAAGCTCCCACTCGTGAGAACCAGATTGAAGCCTGCTGAGAGAATCTGCTATGACATTGTCCTCTCCCGGGAGATGCATGGCAATGGGCCAAATGTTTTGGTCAATGCACTATTCCCAAAAGTCCAAAGTCAACTGCAGTAGAGGTTGAGAGTGTGTTCCTCCCTGCTTGTTGATATAGTGCATTGCAGTGGAGTTGTCCGTTACCAGAAGCACCACATTCCCGGAAAGATGAGGAAGGAAAGCACGGCAGGTCTTGAAAATGGCAAGGAGCTCTAGGACATTGATGTGAAGAAGTTTCTCTTGAGGAGACCAAACGTCGTGAATGGTCATATCCAGGCAAACCGCACCCCATCCCAGGTTGCTGGCATCTGTGTTGACTTGGATGGTTGGGATGGGAGACCGGAACGGGCAGCCCACGAGCAAATTGGTGGAAGAATTCCACCAGGCTAGTGAATAGGGCAGGAGGGAGGGGACACGGATTGGCTTGTCCGGAGGGTCCTTCATGGGATTGAACTGAGACAGGAACCAAGCCTGAAGATGTCGAAGCTTGAGTCTTGCTAGTGGCAGGACAGAAGTCATCGACGGCATGAAGCCCAGAAGCTGCTGCACCGTTAAAGCTGAAACCACGGCATCCGGTTGAAAGCGGGAGAGGAGGGAGCGAATGGCTGAGACACGGTCTTGAGGAGGGAATGCTTCGGCATGGATGGAATCCAAAACTGCGCCTATGTAAGGAACGACTTGACAGGGAGTGAGGATGGACTTGAAGCCCCAGATTTGAAGCCCCAGACTGGAAAACGTTTTGAGGACAAAACGAATGTCTCTGGGGGCTCGATGTTGAGAGTCTGCCACGACTAGCCAGTCATCTAAATAAGGGAAAACCACCACTCCTCGAGTGCAAAGGTAGGCCGCCACCGGCGCCATGCACTTGGTGAAAATTCTCGGAGCGGTGGCCAAACCAAATGGGAGGGCGGTGTATTGGTAAACTAGATTGCCTATGGCAAACATGAGAAACCGGTGGTGCTGAGGATGGATGGTGATGTGGAAGTAAGCGTCTTTGAGGTCCACCACGCCAAACCAATCCCCTTTTCGAAGAAATGGGATCACCTTCTCGAGGGTAACCATACGGAATTTGGGAATGTGCAGATGTTGATTGAGAGCATGCAAGTCCATCTTTTTTGGGCACGGTGAAGTATCTCGAGAAGAACCCTGTGTGGAAAAGTTGTGGATGGACGGGTTCGATGGCACCTTTGTCGAGAAGAGAGGCAAGTTCTTGAAGAAGGAAGGGACTTGGAGCAGTTTGTAAGACGCGTCCCAGTTGTGGAAGCTCTGTAAATTCCAAGCGGTAGCGGCTGGCAACAATGGACAGCACCAGTTTGTCTGATGTTATGGAATGCCAGCGAGGAAAGAAAGGAGCCAGACGGATTGAAGTAGGATGGTCAGAACTCCTCTTTAAGCTTGCGGTCCCGTGGCTTGGGGAATCGAGGAGAGGAAGACTTGGGCTTTTTACCTTTCCTGGGAGCGAAGGCAGAAAAGCTGGAGGTACGGGAAGAACAGTCTCTGGCTTGGTGTCGACCAAAGGAGGACTGGGATCCAAAGTGGTAGGAGTAACAGCTGGATTGAAAACGAAAAGGACGTTGAGAACGTTGGGGTACCACATTTAACTTTTTAGCAGCCTTTTGCTTTTTGTGACAATCTTCCATAACTGTATCCGTAGAGGGGCGAAACAAGCTCTTGCCCTCAAACGGCAATCTCTCAATATAGGCTTTGTGGTCCTCAGAGAGACCAGTAGAGCGAAGCCAAGAATGGCAACGGAGGGTAACAGCAGCACCCAAGACTTTAGAGGTGCAATCAAAAGCATGACGTGAGGAGCACATTTGTTGAGCTGCAAGTGCCATAGCCTCGTCAAAAAGCACAGTAGCATCAGATCTCTTGTCCTCAGGGAGCAGTTCAAGAAGAAGGTGTAAATGATCCAACAGCTCACGCTGATATGCGCCCATGGCGCCTTGATACTTGCCAATCTTCAGAAGAAGAGAAGCAAAACTGTAGATGTTTCTTCCCAAATTATCAAGCTTATGCCCTTCTCTGGAGGGGGGAATCGGGAGTTGCTTAGAACGAGATTGTGTTTGAGATGAAACAACAACAACAGAGTTCGCCACGGGATGTTTGGAAAGGTAAGGAACCTTCTCGTCATGCACACGATAAAGGTTTTCAATCTTCCTAGAAACAGACAAGGAAGCGATATTCTTGAAGGACTCATCAATCATAGCCACAAAGGAAGGAAAAACGGCCAGATGGATTGGAGAAGCATCATCCGAAGAGATTTTACCAAAAATGTGGTCGGTGAACTGAGGCTTTGGATGGTGGGTGGGCAAATCGATGGACCTTGCCATGCGGAGAACAAAGTCAGATTAATTTCTCATAGCCTCAGATGACGAAGGAGGTGACTTCTCCTCCACATCAGAGTCAGGGGAGGTGGCATAATGTAAAGAGTCAGCATCATTGTCGTCGTCGGAAAACAAGGAGGTATGATATTCCGAAGCTGGTGAGGTGGTGGTTTGAGGACAATGAGGAGGTAGAGGTGAGTCAGACTGCAGAAGCCATCGAGAGCCGTAAGATTTCAGCGAAAACTTAGGCAACGGAGGTAATGTCATCGAAGCCGAACGAGGAGACTTGGGAGGTTGAGTCGGAACCGTGGTAAGGGCCTCCTGATCCGTCGAATGAGCTGTGGCCAGCTTACGCTTCTTCTTCTTAGGCGGCAAAGGTTGCAGTGAGGGTGCCGAGACCGGCGTCGGAACGCTGGTGGCAGAAGCAGGCTGAGAAGTCGAAGCCGAGGGTGGGTCGAACACAGTAGAAGGCAGTGACGGAGTGGAGACTGGTAATGCCGACGGTTGTGAAGGAGGTTGACTAGCCGCCATTACTTGTTGGAAGAGAGCGTGAGACCACGTGGGGAAAACCGAAGCCAGAGATGGAAAAGATGTAACAGGAGGCATAGCCGTGGCAGGTAAGGTGTCGGAGTGGAAAGAAACCTGAAGTTGAGGAATGGAAGGGCCAACCGGCGTAAGGTTCGGCATAGAAAGGCAGTTTTTCCAGTATTGGCTGAGGGACAAATTCAGCCGAATCGGACTGAACAGAAGTCCCCTCCGACATCGGGAAAGACCCAACAGAAGGCATCTGAGTGGGTCCCGATTGAGCGTCGGGCAACGGAGCAGAGGCCGATAACGGCGTGGAAACCGAAAGGGCCTGTTGGAGCAGCTCAGGCAGCGAAGGAGCAGAATGGAATTGTGCGGACATGAGAGAAATGTCCGGAGGGTGCTCGGCCTCAGAGTCAGAAGAAGAATCTGAGGGAAAGAGAGGTTCATACCCAGGCCTCGGCCAAGGCGAAATCGACGGGTGCTCCGACTCCACGAGGATGACCTCCGAAGAAGTTGAAGACTGAGGCGGCGTTGGTTTCGAAGTCGAAGAAGAAGAATCATGTTTCGAAACTGCCGTTTTCAATTCCAGCTTTGGTTTTCGGTGGCCCTCAATCACAGGAAGGTCTTTTTTAGTGTCCTTCTTGGAGAGAGAGGGGAGTTCTGCTTGCTTCTTCGAAGTGGAAGTTTTGGCGGGAGAAGCAGCGGGAGACTCACGAGATTCCATCGAAGTGGGGCGAAGAGCCTTCTCGAGCAAATAAGCGTTAAGACGAAAATGACGGTTTTTGAGCGTTTGAGACAAAGTTCCTACAAATAAGGCAGGATTCAGGGTGATGGGATTCACCCAAGCAATACAGGCACTTAAGATGACCGTCTGTGTGAGGAATCGTCGCGTTACATCCAACGCAGCACTTGAAGGGGGGTTGTTGTGCCATAAACAACAGTCCACAAAGCCAAAGCCGAAGGAAGATCCAAAGGAGTAGTCGAAAGTCCAAAAACCGAGTCAGTAACCGTAGAGAAATTTCTAGAAAGACGAATGAGGAGACTAACGAAAATGCGACCTCTTAGCACGGCGGTAAGAGGGAATTGAGGTGTTTGGCCGGGAGCCCGCTCGCACATGTGCAGTGCGAGTGGGAGGAGACTAACGAGCTTTCCTATTGCTAGGGAAGGCCGACCTCCGCGCAAGGGCGCTTGGGAAACCCATCTGTGTGGCTTTACAAAGGCCACGATGGAGAAGGAGTAGATTCCTGTCCAAGGTTTCATCTGCAGCCTTCCATTCTAGAACTCAAAACAGCACCACTCAGAAGCTTCTTATGCTGTAATCCTACATCCCCTTGAACCACTATTTTGCAACCGACTGCGGTGGGTGGACCCCAGGACTTTGGTGAACACCAAAACAGATCCAGACCTTTGAGATGAGTCTTAGGGTTGCAGGAATCAGAATTTAGGAAAGTTAACTCTTCTCAATTAAAATTCCAATAGGCCTCAATGCAGGCTATGGATCCTGGAATCTTGTGTCCAAAAAAAGGACTTTTTCCAACTTTTGCATGCAACAAAAACTACATCAGTTTTTCTGTACAATAAAACAGGATTAATCCACTTCCTACCATTTGGATTCTCTGGTTCCACTCCACCTTCTTCTTGGCTTGTTACCATGGGAACTCTTAAGACTGTACCTGTCCTCTCCCTTCCACAGACCCCAGTTTTGGGAACACTTTAGCCTGCTAGAACAAGGGAAAGCCTCTTCCCTAATGCGGTCTTTTCTACCCCTTTAGTCATCATTCCTATGATTATTGGTGCACATGCCTGCATTCTGTTGCTAAAAAGCACAAGGAAATGAAGGGTTTAGTGAGTTTTTAAAGGACCCACAATGCTAACAATCTACTTGGAGGAGGGGAATGTAACATTTACAGTCAAATTCATGTGATGGGGAAGGCTGCCTCACCCAGTCATAGGACAGGAAAGAGAAACTATTCCTGGTAACATGTGCAGGGTGAGACATAAATCTCGGAGGAGGAGAGAGGGCAGCTGGGCCAAGGCTTGATGCTATGGCCGATTAAGAGGGCTGGTGCTAACAGGCAGGCACAGTGAGGACCCTCACCTGCAGCGGAAGATCTCCTGGGGTCATCCTGCTTCTCTCCTCCAACCTCTGCGGTGCATCTGCGGCCCCTTCACTTTGCAAACCGCAGGTATGCAGGATGTTGCTGAATACCTAGAAGGCAAATGGCAGAAGGACAAATATGTCCGGGAGTGGAATGCAGCCGGGCACATTTCACTTTTATCGGTGGGCATTATCAGCTCTCCAAAGAAGAAAGCTGCCCGCTCCAAAAAGCAAAGATAGATGTCATCAGGGCTCCCACCTCCAACCCCCCCCCCCCAAGCCTCACCCACATGCACTTTCTTTTTTGTCCTGGCTGTACCTGTTTTACAAAGCTGTAACTTTTGCACTCAGATATGAGCAGAACAGGAAGACCACATGCCCCAAATTATAATGCTCAGAATCCTCAATGCAGAGGGCACATAATGGTGGGATAAAAGTGCTTCTCCGTTTCCTACAAAGGGCAGTAAGTGAGGGGCCACAGGTGTGCACACAGGGGCACTATTTCTGTATTATATCCTTCAATAAATTCAGGGCAACAAACAAGGGTGTTTTCCCATTTCAGCCTTGCCACAGTCTCATGGGATGGGTTTGATAAGGAGATAGTGGATACACAGAGAGGGGGGGTGGTCCAGTGGCAGTGATCCCTTCATATTCTAACTCTTGCCGCTCGTCACACAACTATTCTGTTAATGATAACCACCATCATCAAGACTTATAAAGCATGCGACATTTTATAAGCACTCCTCAAACGTTAAGAGCATTGATACTGAGAGGTCTGCCCTAATAGCTTTGTAGGGTTTAGATGTAGAACTGTCCTGTTTCAGAGCTGCCACATGGACAAATTATTCAGCCTAGTTCAAAGTCAATCCATATGATACATGAAGCATGTGCTGTGTATCTCTGGGGAGCCTTCTTCAATTTCTGATTAAGCACACACCATCGAATATGGATCGGGACCCTCATGGTCTGTCTTTAAACCAAGCATTTCTGCTGCTTCCACCCACCCACCCCCAGCTCAATTAAAACCAACAGAGATGTTTTCCTTCTTTCCTTTTGAACCATACCAGAGGAAAGAATGTCAAAACTGCAGGGAGTGCTATTTTCAGTCCAGACTGGAGAATGCAGATTCTCAGTCCAGGGTCTTAAAAAGACAACAGTTGCCGATTATGCATGTATTGCTGCAAATACTTTAAACTGCTGAAAACCCCTGTCTCTGTGAAGTGGCCAAAGGACTCCTGGCAGTGTAGCTGGAAGTGGCAAGCAACCTCTTGTTTCTGCACCACTGCTTCTGACTCCTCACCGCAGTCACAACTCTCATGTGAAGTGCTACCAGGGTGGAAGCAACCACTGTGTCATCTTGTCGTGCACCTGCCTCACACAATACTAAGACACACAGCTGCCCATGTGGCTGCCATATAACATTTTCTTCCCCTAGATGGGATCTTAGCAACCTCCGGAGCCATAAAGATGCTCCAAAAATGCCTCCCCCACCCCCACCCCCACTCCACACAAAAAGGAGTAGAACCTGAAGGATGGTAGGTATGGTTTCATCCAAGTCATGGAAGTAGTTCGGCTGCTGAATGAAGATGTTTTCTGAAGGGGAGGGGATGGTGGGAAGGAAAGAGAAAAGTAAAGGGAAAAAAACTTGGTTTTAGGATTTTAAAAATGATATCTATTCCCAATAATCCTTCCCAGGCATTTTATATTTCCCACAACTCCGCTTGTGTTGTGATGCCAAAAGTAGACCTATATGAGATGGAAACTGCTTTGAAGAGCAATTAACAGCTGCAGGAGAGTTTAATAACTCTTCCCCACTCGTACCTCACATTCTCCTTGTAAAGCCCCATCGGCACCTCTATTAGCCTGGTAAAAGGAATTCTCAAACTCTTGGGGGAGGGGGGGCTGTCAAGACAACCATCTGTGCCTCAAATGTCCAGCTTCTTATTCCATGTGAATGTCACCTAAGGTTTCAAAGCCACATAGCAAGAAGCTGTGCTGGAATAACCTACGACTGGCCGGAGAGCTCAGTGGTTTAGGTACTCCCAGCCAGAGGTTGGGGGTTGAATTCCCCACCGGGCCTCCTGGGAGAAGAATCCACCTGGGACACATTAGGCAAGCTGCACAGTCCCAGGGCACACATACACATACACACCCCAGAAGAAGGGAGGGGAAAACCACTTCTGAGTATCTTTCACCAGGAACACCCCCCCCCCAAATGCTGCCATAAGTCTGAACTGATTTGATGGCATTTAATTATTATTTACCAAGCCAATTATACTTCCTAACTGGCTTCCTCTTCACCACCAAGGCTGCTTTCACACGACCCCTAAAATCCGCTGGCAACTTCAGTGCAGATCCCCCCAACATGGTTTTTGTCCTCGTTCCTGTGTTCCCACCCTCCCGCACTCTGATTCTATTGCTTCTGTCTGCGGTGAGGGGAGGGAGGAAAAAAATGCAGGCTCACCTCCGCCTGCCGTCCTTAAGATTCCTGTCTGTTAAAAGGGAGGAAGGGACCCAACAAAAACAAACAAAAAGCGGACGAGGGTCAGACATGCAATGCTTTGAAAGAGCAACAAGGATTTTACCTCCTTGAGACCAGGTACTTGTAAAATGCACTGGGGTGCATTTAAGTGGGCGTGGTCGTACTTTATTTTTTAAAAAATCTGCTGCTGGTGGGAAAACAATTTTATGCTCCGCATCTGCGAGCATTTTGCAGCAGATTTTAGGGGTCGTGTGAAAGCAGCCCAAGAGAGCAACACTGAAACAAACTGTTAAATGCAGAAAGATAGCACTCCCCATACCCCTAAATTGGTAAAGGCAACTGAAGTGAGATGTGAGAGATCCAATCAAAACCCTGACTTTCAGAGGGAGCCCCTCCTAGAAACACATCATGCATGCAACCCCATTCCACGACTAACCAATCATCTTGTGAAGTAGAGCACCGTTGCCTTTTCCGAAGAGCACACACAGGTCCAGGATCTTGGGAATATCAAACAAGAAGTTGTTGTACAGGATTTCACCAAAAACAGATGGTGTGATGAAATGATCCTATCAAGGGAAAGGCATGGGAAATATTTACTAATACATGATGCAACATTGATTGTTAAGGCAATTGGAATGGAAGGCTATCATATCAGAAGGAGTTTAGAGAGGTACTGTGCAACAAAATGTATGAAGAGCACAAGTTTTTTACTAAGGGGCAGATCTGGAGGACTAACAAATATTGCTCCTTTTCCTGAACACACCCTGTCTTAAGCAGCAAATCTCAAGAACTATAGTATCTACAGATCATTTTTTAAACACAACATACCCATATAATTAAAATTCATAAGCTGCCACATGCCTTCAGAAATTCTCAGGGCAGCTGACAGCACAATGCAAATTTAAAACAAAGATCAACAGAAAAATGCAGGAATTCACCATCCTAATTCCACAAAACAAAATCTTAAAACTATGCAAACAATAAGATACTGTAAGATCACATATATTCCACAGTGATCCTTTTATTAGGGCTTCTGGGTGTCAAAGCTTCTTTAAAATCTCTCTACAGACTGCAGCACAACAGTCCCCAAACAGCTGATGTTACACTGCACTGACACACTGTCAGGAGAAATCTCACTTCTTGGGCTCCATTGCTTTAGTCTGGGGTACACCCATCTTGGCAGGCCTTCATAAGGGTCACAAAGCCATAGGTCAACTGAGCTAAGATTGCTGACAGCTGCAGAGGGAAGGGGCAATAGAATTCTTGCACAGAAATCCAGAGTTTGGGAAATTTACTCTACAAATTACAACTGCACCAACCAACAGGACCTCTGGATTCAGGAACTTGTATTGCAAACAAATACTTCTGTAAACTGTGGAACCTATAGGATCATAGGAAAGACGATTCCAATGACTAACATGCTTCTGGTGAACTTTGCTGTTTATTCATGTTTTATATGGGTCAAACGAATAAGTTCCGTATAATTCCATTTATGTGACGGATTCACATCGTCATAACCCTCCAAGCAATGAAATGAATGAAGCTGCCACTCCAGAGCTCAGAACGTGGTGAAGGAAACTTAGGTTCAGATTCTACTTCCCTTCCATTAAAAAGATATCACAGCCACTCATTGCACGTGGCAGGGTTGGTGATATGTGGCCCTATGGCTGCAGGTTGGCAATCTGTAGGCCTGCAGCCTGTGGCCTATCTTCAGAAGTACTTTGGGGGGGGGTGCTCACAGCTCTGTCAAAAGGGACCCGACTCTCCCTGACAAAAAAAGTCTGGCCCTCTCTGTAAAATAGTAAGGCCGCACCTGGAGTACAGTATTGTGTACAATTCTGGTCACCACATCTCAAAAAAGACATAGTGGAACTAGAAAAGGTGCAAAAGACAGCGACTAAAATGATTACTGGGCTGGGAGACCTCCCTTATGAGGAAAGGCTAAAACATTTGGGGCTCTTTAGTCTGGAAAAAAAGGCGCCTGAGGGGGGATATGATTGAGACGTACAAAATAATGCAGGGCATGAGTGAAGTGGATAGAGGGAAGCTCTTCTCCCTCTCACAAAATACCAGAACTAGGGGAAATACACTCAAATTGAGGGCTGGGAGAGTAAGAACAGACAATTTTTTTCACCCAGCACGTTGTTAATCTGTGGAACTCCCTGCCACAGGATGTGGTGATGGCATCTGGCCTGGATGCCTTCAAAAGGGGATTGGACAGATTCCTGGAGGAAAACTCCATCCCAGGTGACAAACCATGATGGAGATGTGTAATCTCCAGGCTTAAAACTGGGGTACTTCAAGGGCCAGATGCAGGGGAGTGGTCTCAGGAGACAGAGATGTAGTCTCGTGCACTCCTAGACGCATCTGGTGGGCCAACTGTGAGATACAGGAAGCTGGACTACATGTGCCATTAGCCTGAACCAGCATGGCTCTTCTTATGTTCTTATGTTATTATGTTCTATGTTGTAGTTCTTCCCAACTAAAGGCACACACCCTTGAGGGGAGAAAAAACAGCTCCCCCAGCCTGACACAGGGTATCTGTCATGATTAATGAAACACAAGTCCTTTCCCAGAACAGCATTAGGGACAGAATGGGCTATACATCCCAAGAAACACATTAATATTTTCCCCAGTGCTTTTAAACACATGAGATTATACTATGTGACTATTCACTGATGACTTAAAAATGCTGTTTGGATGAAAAACAAAATTGAAGTGGAGGCTATGTAAGGAAGGCCATTAGGAAACACAAACAGAAGCCCCACTATTCATGCTGGCCAACCAACACCAACACCCCGTGCAAAAGAAATCAAATAAAAAAAACCCAGTATATACACAAGTCAAAAGCATGCAGAATAAATAAATATGTGGTATTTACTTTGGACTCCTTGTGAGTGGACATTCGGAGGAAGGTGAGGAAAACATTCCGATGGATACGTCTCTGCAGGTCATTCACCTCTAGAGGCACATCGGCTCCTCGATCAAACTTGCGGGGGGCATGGCACAGGTATGAATTGAGGCATTTCTGGAGCGTCTCATCAAAGATCACCTGGCATGCACACACACACACACACACACACACACACACACACATATACACGCAAAATCAAAGGTCTTGTCGGGGAATCCATCAAGGGGACAAAGCGAAACACAATATCACAGAGTATATATTTGGCTGGCTCCTGAGTGCCGCTCCAACAGTGAGCAAAATTTATTTGGGTTAAGGCACTAGAAGCAAAGATTTTGTTAACCAGCTGAGGGGAAAAACAACCCCCTTTTCAAGTTTCCGTATTATATATTTACTGAAGATGTAAATGTTGTGGCAATGACATTATTCATTTTTCAGGTACCAATTCCTTACTTAAATAAGTAAGCACTTAATTTAAATTAGTTAAGCATTTGCTTTTTCAACTGACTGGTTATTTTTTATTTTATTTATTTATTAGATTTATATCCCGCCCATCTTCCCAAGGGGAACTCTGGGCGGCTAACAATGGTAAAAACAGGCAGTAATACAGGACAAAAGAGTGGCGAGATGGCGGCAAGGCTCCGGGCGGACGAAGGGACGAAATAAATAAATAAATAAATAAATAAATAAATAAATAAATAAATAAATAAAACCCTAACGGAAAAGGTCGCCAAAGGCCTCTCTAAAGAGGAAGGTCTTCAAGGCCTTCCTAAAGGCGGCCAGGGACTCCAGCAGGCGCAGCTCACTGGGGAGGTGATTCCAGAGAGAAGGCCCCACCACATAGAAGGTGCGGTCTCGCGTACGCGATTTCCGCGCCTCTCTGGGTGTGGCCACTCTCAGTGAGCGCGCCTGCGACGATCTCGTGGGCCTGGACCCAGTTGATCTCTGGGAGATACGCTCCGCCAAGTACTCTGGTCCCAGGCCGTGGAGGGCTTTGAAATCAAAACCAAGACCTTGAACCTGATCTGGAAGACAACGGGGAGCCAATGCAGGCGAGCCAGGACTGGAGTGATGTGCTCGTATCTACGGGCACCCACCACCAGTCTAGCCGCCACATTTTGCACCTGCTGTAACCTCCGGACCAGGGTCAAGGGCAACCCCACGTAGAGACCATTGCAATAGTCGATCCTCGAGATCACCAGGGCCTGCACAACTGTCCTCAGGGAGGACTCATCAAGATACTGGCGGATCTGGGCGATCCTGCGGAGATGGAAGAAAGCGGCCCTGGAGACAGCCATCACCTGGGTTTCCAGGGAGAGGGCTGAATCCAGGAACACGCCTAGATTCCTGGCCGTGTCTGTAGGCTGGAGGGAAACACACACCCCCAGCATAGGGAGGGGGCCATTGTACCCAGACAAGGGCGCCCCGAAGAACAGAACCTCCGTCTTCTCCGGATTCGGCTTGAGCCGGTTATCTCTGGTCCATTCCAGAACGGCCTCCAGACACAGATCAAGGGAGCGAACCGCCTCCACTGCAGACGACGAAAAGGAGAGATAGAGCTGTGTGTCATCAGCGTACTGATGACAGCAAACTCCAAATCTCCTGATGACCTTCCCCAGCGGCCTCATGTAAACATTGAACAGCATGGGTGAGATTGCCGACCCCTGGGGCACCCCACAAGGGAGAGTCCAAGGAGCCGACAAGACATCACCCAGCTGAACCCGCTGGGTCCGGCCGCCAAGGAAGGAACGGAGCCAGGCCAAGGCCTGACCACCAATTCCCGCCTCCGCAAGCTGGACCAGCAGGTTACCGTGGTCGACGGTATCAAAGGCTGCCGAGAGATCAAGGAGGAACAGCAGGGAGGAGCTCCCCCTGTCGGCCTCCCTGAGGAGGTCATCCTGCAGAGCGACCAGGGCGGTCTCAGTCCCACGAAGAGGTCTGAATCCACACTGGAAGGGGTCCAGGATACGATTTACCTCCAGGTATGACTGAAGCCTGACAGCAGCCACCCTCTCGACAACCTTGCCCAGGAAGGGAACAATGGCAATCGGACGATAGCTGGAAAGGTCGTCTGACGCCAAGCCAGGTTTTTTTAAGAGTGGGTTTCACCACGGTCTCCTTCAAGCGGGAAGGGAAACATCCCTCCCTAAAGGAGGCCGTGGCAATAGCAGAAACCCACTCAGGCATGTTCCCTTCGGCAGATTTAATAAGCCAAGCCGGGCAAGGGTCGGAGGGGGTGGCCGCTGGCCGGCAACAAGCCATAGCTCTGGAGGCCTCCGCCGGGGAAACCGGCCCAAACTCATCCAGGAGGGGAGAACGGAGGGGTGAGGCACCAGAGATCTCAGGGGGTGGGCTAGCGCAACTGGGGGGCAAGTCGGAACGGATGGCCTCAATTTTAGATCTAAAATGGGCTGCGAATTGCTCACTAGTGAAATCACTAGGAGGAGGCCTCAGCTGACTGGGATTGGAGAGGTCCCGAACCACCCGGAATAACTCCACCTGGCGGCTCGAGGCCTCGCCAATTCTCAGGGAGACATAAGATCTTCTAGCGTCCCTGATCGCACGAATATAGTGGCCAGTCAGCTGCTTAAGGGCAGCCCTATTCTCTTCCGTCTGGCTTGCCCTCCAAATGACCTCCAGTCTCCTGCGCTCTTGTTTCATCGACCGCAACTCCGCCGTATACCACGGAGAAGAGCGGTCTCCACGTCGCATGAGACGCTTGGGGGCGATCCGGTCCACCGCCCCAGTGGTA
The DNA here is from genome assembly GCA_023846285.1 of Phrynocephalus versicolor. Taxonomy (NCBI): domain Eukaryota; kingdom Metazoa; phylum Chordata; class Lepidosauria; order Squamata; family Agamidae; genus Phrynocephalus; species Phrynocephalus versicolor. The sequence continues at coordinate 12,438,839 of JAHTLZ010000019.1, forward strand.
CCGACATACCACCTCTCCACCAGGGCATCGACCGGATCGTCTGCTAGACCACCAGAGAGCTCCCCGAACCTGGCTGGGTCCAGGACCCTTCGGGGGTGAGCCCAGATGTATGACGGGCGCTCCCCGCGAGGCCGGGGGGGGGAATCGACAGGGAAAATTTTAGCAGGCAGTGGTCCGACCATGACATGGGCAGGGGCAGAATACCCCTAACCCCCAGACACGAGTCTGACGACATGGAGGAAAACACCAGGTCCAGGGTGTGGCCGGCTCTATGGGTGGGGCATAGAACATGCTGAGATAAGTTCATGGAAGTCATGGATTCCATGAATTCCAGAGCCGCACCAGAGAGTTCCTCCTCGGCGTGCAAGTTGAAATCCCCAACCACCAAAAGGCGGGGGGATCTCAACAGAGCAGCCGAGACGAACTCAGCGATCTCTGGAAGGGATTGTGCTGGGTTGCGGGGAGCACGGTACACCAGCACAATGCCAGACTTATCTCGCTGACCCACCGATAGATGGAGGCATTCAACCCCAGAACACACAATTGTCGCAGACCTGCTAACGTGAAGGGATTCCCTGTGAACGATGGCCACCCCGCCTCCCCTACCCTCCGATCTGCCCGCCCACTGAACCTGAAACCCGGGGGGGGCACAGGAGGGCGAGGGAGGCCCCACCCTCTGCACCCACCCAGGTCTCGGTAATAAACGCCAGGTCGCCCGCTCATCCACGATCGAGTCGAGGATGAGGGGGGTCTTATTATGAACCGACCTGGCATTAAACAGGAGGCAGGACAGATCGGAGGCGCTGGCAGAATGGCACCCAGGTACGAGGCGGTGAGCGAGGGGATCAGAACGGGGGACAGGCAGGAGATGTGGGAACAGGCAGGTTAAGCCAACTGGCTCATTGACCAAACTCTGCAATAACAAAAAGTGTTCAGCTTATATACTGCCCCATACCACTTTAAGTAGTCTCTGGACGGTTCACAGTTTAATTACAGTATGCAGGTTATACATTGCCCTCCCCCCACCCAGCAAACTGGGTACTCATTTTACTGACCTCGGAAGGATGGAAGGCTAAATTAACCATAAGCCTGCTACCTGGGACTGAACCCCAGGTTGTGAGCACAGTTTTATCTGCAGTACAGGCATTTAACCACTGCGCTACGGGGCAAGAGAAGGTAAATGCTGGAAGAGCATGTTATGCTGTCTTATTTATTCCATATTCCTGCAGAAGAGCAGATTCAAAGTGTGAGTCTCAAGAAAACACAGGAGTGTGCTTTAAGCACCCCCACCTCAACAGTTCAAATCTTCCCTTCCTGATGGCATTTTAATCTCACCGGTCTCCTCCAAGGAGGTCGGGTGGGCGGTGGCAAACAGGGTTTTGCTTCCTCTCCCCCTTGGTCCTCACAACAACTCAGAAGGACAGGTTGGGTTAGCTGAATAATCAAGATTACTCAGGCAGATTTCATGACTGAAGGAGGTTTTCAGGCTTTGGATATTTAACTTGGTAAATGTGGGGGTCCCTCAAGAGCAAAAAATGCCAGGGGGAGGAAGCCTTTCAAGGACATAATTGCACCACCAAGATGTCAATTCTCCTCTAAAACAAGGTGGGCCTCCTCTATTCATCCTTCCCTTTTGACAAAACAAACAAACAAAAACAGTGAGGCATTCCTCACCACCACCCCAAATCCATCTGCTCTTGTTTTAAGCAAGTTGTAACCTTACAGTTACTTTCTATTCCACTTACAGGGGCAAGTCCAATTCCCAGAGGATCCCCAAAACAGCCCTAAAATCCCTTCCCTATTTGCACAGCAAGGCTCTACCTGGCACCAGAATTTATCATGAGGCAACGCCAAGAGCCAGTCCAGATCATCTGCCACAAAAGTAGTTCGCTCCAAGAACTCCTCCAGCAGTGCAGGATCTTTGCCTTTCGGCGGGGGCTTATACAGCACAAAAGACCGCTCTGTTTTCTTCTGGGGATGCTGCAGAAAAACAAAATGCCACGAGCGTCAACAGACCAGAGACTAAACAGTGCTCCCTTAGTGTTGCTGCCCGAGCTATCTCAAGCATCTTGACAGCCAGGGACTGGGCTTGGCTTTGCAGTGAGACTCAGCCCTGTGGTTAAGCAGGAATCCTTGTTGTCGCTCTCCCTTGGCCTTGCTGGCCAGAGATTCTTTTCTTTCCCATCACTCTGACCCAGGTTTGGGGAAGGGGGTGCCTATTTTACAATGACACATTCAGAGGCCTGCATGATTCACTAGAGAGGCTCAGCCCAACTCCGGTTAAGATAAGCAGCCAACACCTTCCTCCTCCCCTGCCATGTTTGCCAAACAGCGGCTAGAAGTCATCCTCTGGATGGGCTGAATATTTAGGCTAGAAGAACTTGTACTAAACAGGAAGATCAATCTGTGTTCTGTGGTTATGTAGAACTTTTTAGGGAGCTGGAAATGGGATCATACATAGACAGACAGGCCAGCAGGAACATGCACAACTGTTTGCTCAGTCTCACATGGTTTGCTTAGTTTTCTTTTCATCCATATTTTTAGTGTTCCACTGCAGTTTCTGCTCAAACCAGTTTTGCAGCTCCCTCCAACTACGGAGGAATACATCTGAGAAACTGTTCCTGGCGTTGCAGGGGATGAAAACTCAAGCAAACTGATTACAGTTAACTTAAAAGATGTATTTTACGGCGTATAAGGAAACGAAATAAATGTATGAGGCCTGAGCATTTTCTGGGTTATGGATATGACTCCCATTTTCCTGCCTTTTGTTCAGAATCCATGTTCAATGCACCTGAAGGATGCTTTGCAGGGTCTGCTTTAGAAACAGATACGGCTGAACAAAAGACTCAGAATGCAACTTCAGAGGCCTTCTGTGAACGACAGGAGAGACAAGTCTGAGACGCCGACAAGGGGATGGGAGATAACAGCAAAATGGGAAACCAGAGAGGAAAAACAGTGGGGATAAGACACAACGCAGGACCAAAGGGGAAAGGAAGAAAGCATTAAGAAAGCAAGAACAAAGGAAGCTGCTCCCAAGGTCGTCTTGTTTACAGGTCCAGAGAACATGTGGAACTCCAGATGTTTCCCATCAGCCCTGCTGTGTTCTGCATAACCAATGGCAGGAGAGGAGGGGAAGTGATGTCAAGCAACATCTGAAAGATGATGCCCTTCTGCCATTTGTTCAGTTATATTTTAATATTGCACTTTTTACTGTATTTAGTTTAATATAACATTATAACTTCTTGTGTTCTTATCCATAGCTATTCAGGTAGCCTGATTCTGCCCTGAATTCCAGTTTTGAAAAAAAAATCAGGTGTTAAACAAATTAAACAAATTTCAAAAAAATTACAAAGGAAAAAAAAAACAATTGACTATAAGGAGTATTAGAAGAAATAGGATAAAATAAAATAAAATCCTATCTCTGGAGATATGAGGTTTTTATTATTTGAATGCTACAGATTCTCTTAACTTCTCCCTTTAGCACATATGCACCCATCATGGGTTGATCAGAAGCTCTCCTCCTTCTTTAATTCTCCTGAGTGTCTTCATTGTTTGAAGAGACTGTAATGATCACCATCTGCAGCCTTGTTCTGGACAGCTTGAAAATGCACGGACAATTTATTTATTTATTTATTTATTTATTGGACTTATATACCGCCCGTCTTCCTGGAAGAATTCCGGGCGGTTTGAAATACTAATAACAGCTATTAAATAAGCAGTTGAACTGTTTAAAAACAGTTAAACACAGATAACCAGAGAAAGCAATAAAGAATGGCTTTGCAGATGGTGGTGGTGGTGGTGGGGAACCTTCAGTCACCAAACGCCTCCCGGAAGAGAAGAGTTTTTAATGCCTTCCATAGCCGAAGAAATCAAAGAAGGGGCTGGACTTGATTCCCGGGTGGGGTGGGGGTGGGAGGAGGTACTATTTAAAAGCACCTGAGTTCTCCCTCTTAATTTACTGAAGACAAACCAAGTATGACGAGCAGCAAGATCTGGAGAACACATTCAATCATGATGATGAGTAATTTACACAGCTCACAGAGTTCCCTTATTTATTCCAGTTTTCTTTCTCGTTTTCATCCTCTCTTTCTGTTCTCGGCATAATAAAGACAGCCCTGAGAATCTGGTGCTGAATCATGAGGTTGAACCTGGGACCTTCAACACACTGTGCACTTGGCGATGGCCCATCCCATTCATTCTTCTCTGTGAGATCCTATCCAAGCTCACAGCTGTCTAGAGGAAAGTTGCCATCTTACCTTGAGCCTGTCTATGTCTGAGCTCCATACAAATCACATGGTTTGCAATACATGCAGTCTCAAGTTCTGTCACCAGCATCTCCAGGTGTGGCTGGAAAGACCCTGGGTGAAATCCTGGAGAGCAGCTGCCTCTCCCTGCGACCAGCACTAGAGAGGTCAAGGTCTTGACTCTGTGTGAGACAACTTCCTATCATCTCCATCCTAATGAGAGTAAGTCAACACCTGAGGGCCACATGCAAGCTTTGTGCCTCTGCCAAATCTTTCCAAAAATGATGCCATCTAATTTTCAGTGCCAGCTGGACTGTGGGGTGGGTAAAGCAGACCTTAAAGTCAGTGTTTTTTCTTCTTCCCAAAATACAGTGGTACCTCGACTTACAAATTTAATCCGTTCTGAATGAATGCTCTTAAGTCAAACTACTCTTAAGTCAGCGTACCTAGCTAAAAAAAAATTGAAAAAATAAGTTAAAAAATAAAAAAATGAAAAAAATATTTGTAAGTCGAGCAGATCATATCTAAAATTTGTAAGGCGGCAGTTAAAATGGCAACAGGTTTCTGCTCTTAAGTCGAATTGCTCTTCAGATGAGCTGCTCTTAAGTCAGGGTACCACTGTACAGTACTATCCATTTGCCGCTGGGTGAAACATGTGCTTTAAATGGGACTCACTCCCCAAATGCTACAAAAAAAATCAATAACACAACTTGCTCACAATGCCCAATGGCTAAAGGTTGCAGCTCATGACGGTCTGGAGTGGGGGGGGCACTGTCTTCTGCCCACACCTGCCCCATGCCCCCCCCAAAATCCCCACAGGGTAAATTACCTCACCCACACTCATACTCCCCAGGTAGCATTGCTGCTGAAGTAGTGGATAGGAGCTACAACTGAATACATTCTCTAGATGCAAGCTTGAGGGGAGCCATTCCTAAGTGAACCCACTGCTTCTATATTAGGCATTCCTGAAATGCCCCCAAATTGTTGTGTTCCACAAAGAGCATTCTTTAAATGCTTCTCCCAAAAACAGGAAGTCCTAGTCAAAACCAACTATGGCCATTAGGCATTTCTAATCTTGAACGATCCATCTTCACAATAAATATTATTGGGGCTACAGTGTGCTATGACTCCGTAGGCAGTTTTCCTGCCTACCCAAATGAAAACAAAAACCACAAAGCAGGCTAAAATATTTAGCTGCACAAGAAAAAAGCCCACTTACCAGCGCGGGTAAAGTTTTCATCTTCCCAGTTAGCGAATCTTTCTCCGTAAGCTGGAGCTCATCCAGAGGTAACCCAGGCATTCTGCCTTATGGTCTTTGCCTTTAAAAATACACACACACACCAATACACACAAAAGTAGCATCAGGAACTGTTTCAAGAACCCGCAAAAACAATAAACAAGTGAGGTTACAGCCATGGTACCTAAAGACACAAACTGTGTTTTTAACATATTAAATGTGTTTATAACCCAATGTGAGAATCAGAGGAGAAAAACATACCCAAGGTACTATTGCAGGATGGATATCTAAAAAAAAAAGCATCAAAAAGTGCCAAGAAACTGCTAGGTGATAAAAACTATTCCCAAATCAATGCAATCTGTATGGGCAACATGAATACACAAAACAAACAAACAAACAAATCAGAAGCAAGCTGTCTCAGTGGATCAGATAGATACATCTGGAAGGTCGCATGCAGAGCGTGAAAAGTGGAAGCGTTCCATCTCCAACAACCCTACGGTTTGTTCATCTTCTGCAAACTAGATCCCTTTCAAATATCTGGACTATAGCACCCACCATCCCTGAACCCTAGCCTCAGTTATCAGAACTGATGGGAACTGTAGTCCAGGACCTCTGGAGGAACCTGTTGCATTTGTGATTGCGATGACAAATGAGCTCCTGCTATGAAAGAAGCAGCAGTTTCTAAGTGTTCTACATGATTCATCGACCTGGTACACATGTTCGCCTACAGGACCTGCCATAAGCATGAAGACAGAGGACAATGGACATTGTTATCAAACACAACTGTAAATGAAGAAGAGACAAACGTCTCTGGATTCTGAAGGAAGTGGATATCTATTATATTTATATTTAAAACAAAGCCCAACATGTTTTAGCCACAAAGGCCTTCTTCAGGGGCAAGTTTGCAATCTAAAAGATAAACCAAGGGGCAATGAATTAATAAAATACAGCTTTAAAATAATCTAGCAATTATAACTATTATTAAATAATTATACTGTAATATAATACAGTTATAATATCATAAATTAAAAACACAATGTCAAAATATGCCAAGTTCGTCTCTTCTTCATTTGCAGTCCTTTGGTTGCTCCAGTTTTTTTTCTTTTTGTGTCCAACAGAACTGGACAAAACCTGCTTTTTTTGGGGGGGGGGGATACTGTTGTGTAGCATTGCTTCTGTTCACTTAGCTATCCACATCAGAGTTGAATTTATTTCATCTAAGCCTCATAGTTATATCATGCAATGATCACTGTAAGGGACCAAGTGTGCGGCAAGGACACAAATCAGTAGGCCGTGCAATAAAATAAAATGTACTCCTGTGGAAAGGGTTGCAGAAACAATTGAAGAGCTGCACGAAAACATAACTGTGCCCCCTCTCAGTTCACAGGCTTTTGCGAGAGAACTTCCCGTTGGCTTCCACAGCATGTTAACAGATGGCACAAGGGATGTCTACATCACTCGGAGCATGAGTTGGTTTCATCTTGCTCAAACTTGCTTCCTTATAAACAGTGGCTTCTTTTGTAACAGGAACTCACTTGTCACCATCTGCAATCACAAACACAACTTGGGTGCCTACAGGGGTCCTGAACTACAGTTTCCACCAGTCCTAATAACTGGGGCCAGTGTTCTGAGATGCTGGATGCTCTAGTCCAAACCTTTGGGACGGATCTGGTATGAGGAAGGCTGGTCTTTTTCAACCACATCTTCCTTCTGGATGCACACAATGAGCAGAGAAGTAACCATCTACAAATGCACATGCTTTATGCACAAGATAAAATCTTATGCCGACATATTTCAAATCTGATTAACAAGACATACATCTACACTTTAAAGAAGGGGTTTGTAATACGTGAGATTTTAAATATTGTAGTGGATGCTACTGGTTGTGGCTAATGGGAGTTACAATCTAACCACATCTAGAGAGCTACAACTCTAAATCTAACGCTTAATAACTTTCTACAACTGTGTACAGAATAACGGAAACTCTCTCTTCTTGGCTCCCATTATCATCATTCTTTAGGCTGGGATTGACCCCCCCAAAAAAATAAATAAATAAAAGACTGTCAAAAGGTCCTCAGCAGCAGACAAACTTGCCTTGAAGGCAGCTTCTTATCCCCTCACAAAGGAACATAGTGTATTCTGGACAGGTTAGCTCTTAGTTCACCTGGGGGGGGGGTGAGGTCTCCACTGAGCTCTGAATGGGCTGCTGCTGCTCCCCAAAAGAAGGGTGAAGAACCTCTGGAGAAACAGATGTTTTGGAATTCTACTCCAAATGTTCTAGAAGCATGATCACTAATAAGGGTTTATAGCTGCAACCATTATAAATATACGGAAGGCCAAAGCTTCCCTACCTCTGTCCTAAAAGTTAGCTCCGGATTTTTTTTATCAAGTCCAAGAATTCTTCTACAGAGAGCTGTGATAACAGAATGTCTACTGCTGACCTACAGTACCTCTGGTACTCATTGTTCTGCGTACCTTTCAATTTCCCCTCTTCAAAGAATCTAAACATGACCAGAACCAGGAGAAACAGCAACCTCAAACTCTCCACTCCTCTAGGCAAGGATAGGGATTGGGCCTAACACAGAGATGGGTAAGAAGTTGATGCCGTTTGACTACAACTCCCAACAGCCCCAGCTAGCATACCCAACAGTGAAGAACGCTGGAATGAGAAATTGCCTCTTCACTCTGGGCTGTGATTTGTCCATTGTTCGCCTAAAGATAATGGACACTTGCTACAGATTCAGGGAGGTCAATCTATGCACAGTCTGGGCTAGAGAAACTTAATTTTTTGGACTATTGCTCCCAGAATGCTCCAGTGAGAGCTGCAAACTTTTTTTACAAGCTCTGCTCAGGGGACTCATGCTGAACTCGAGGCAAGTCAGGGGTCCCACTGTATACAGAGAAAGGAGTTGCCTGAAGGCAGAATACTTGAAAGTACGTTCCAGGATCTGAGTGCAACCTTCCCATGTTAGGGCAGATGAAACCATGCCAGTCAAGAGGAGGATGTGGCATTTCACTAGATGCTTAATGACAACACTACCGCAGAGCTATCACAATTTCCTTTCACACTAGTGACACGATGCAATGTCAAAGTCAGGTCAACAAAGACTGTACTGACAGAATGGGTGACACTGCTCTACTAATTTAATTAAAATGCGTCTCTGATCTGGCATCTACTACTGTCATATTTTCCTAGAAGGGAATCTAATCAGCTTGGTTGCTTCATCTAAGATGGACACACAATGACAGAAAGCTGTGTCTGTTCCAGTTCTGTCTATCGGGTACCTGCTAAAAGACAAGGAACCTGAGAGTGGCAGAAGGTGGCCACAATTCATTTTCACACTATGTCTATTCCTTGCTGGCCATCCTTCCCATTTCTCTCCAACTTTATTCAGGAGCCATTTTTTCACTGATCACTTCTGCACCTGTACAGTCTTTTCCCCTAAATGAATAAAGCTTTATTTTAAGAGAAAGCTGACCCTGGAAAGAGAATTTTTCTCTAAACAAGGACTTTTTTCCCTTTTGAAAAGCACCATCAAACTAAGACAAAATATCCGTGCAGCTCAACATCTTCCAAGCCACAAGCAAGGCAGAATAATAGAGAAAGCCCTGTGGTGTTTCAATAACAGCAGATATATACTGCCTCTAAACATAGAGATTGTTTTTAAATTTGAAGGCTAATAATTGTACCTAGACCAAGCATTTCTATCAGTGTTTCGCAAGTCTTTTAACCCTCCGGATGTTTCAGAATTCTAGGCCCCTGGCAATGTCAGCTGAGGCTTAAGGGAATTCAGCTCTGAAATATATGGAGGACTAAAGGTTGACAAGCACTCCTGCGGAGATCAGAACTCCCAACCTCTGGGTCTGCAGCCAGATGGCTAAACCATTGAGCTATCCAGCAGATACACCAAATTTACTGGCCATCGCTACAACTTGTAGTATACATTCCACAAATGTTTCTGAACTTCTCCCAGTGGTGTTGTCCACAAACAAGCCTTGTAAAAAAAGGCAGCTTTCCCAGCAATGGTTTGAAAGAATATGCTCTCTCCCCTTCCCCTCCCCCATGTTTATTCCACAACAATCTTGAGAGGTAGGATACCACAAAAAGGAGATAGCCTGAAATAGGTTAACCAGGATGGCCTGACTCCATGAAAGAACCCAACAGCCTTGACTTCGAAGGATCTGAGCAGGGTTCTTAACAACACTTTTTAGAGGGCACTGTTGCAAAGTGTTGCTGTTCAACAGCACATAATAACAGGAATGTCTGCTGGCAACTCCAAACCAGCCAGCTTCCTGACTGGTTTTGGTTGTTTCTAACAGGACTCTGTTCAGATCCTGTTCTAAAGCTCTCATAAGTAAGCAACCTCTGGCCTTCAAGCTATTTCCTGGTTCCAACTGCCACAAGACTCAAGCCCACATGACTAATAGCAAGGGATTGTGGGAGCTCTCATCCAAAAGAGGCACTGCTTTCACCAGCCTCCAGACTAAACCATGGTTCAAAGAGGTTTCGGATTCCAGTCATTCCCCACCTTGATCTCTGACTACAACTCCCAGAAGTCCCGGCCAGTACATCTAGTGGTAAATGGTTCTGGAAGCTGTAGTCTAAGGACATGTGGGGTCCTAAAGTGGGGAACCAATAACCAGGCTGGCTATGCATCATGGAGTGGTAATCTACAAAGGATTCAGGACCGCAGCCAGTTGGCTCAGATGCCCCTACTCTGAATGTATTTTGTTGAAGTGTTTTAAATACATCTATTTCAATACCCATTCTGCCTGCAGTCCCAGGTTAAAGATAGTAAAGGTAAGTGTTTCCCCGTGCTAGTAGAGTCCTACTCTAGGGTCATTTCCATTTCTAAGCCAAAGAGCCAGTGTTGTTCAATTCTGTGGCCATGCAGCCAGCATGGCCAAACATATTTCTGTGCACAAAACAGTTTACCTTCCCACTTTTTTACAGTGGTACATATTTATCTATTTGCATTGACATGCTTTCAAACTGCTAGGTTGGAGTGTTTAATTCTTTTTTTATGCAATAAATTATTGGAGTTGACAAAGTCACCATCAGTCCACTGCAGAAAGCCGCCTTACTGGGATCTGCTCGCATAATTCGGCAATACATCACTGAGTCCTAAATGTTTGGGAAACGTTCGACTAGTGATTGGTAATACAAAATCCAGCGTAGTTAGCTGTGTGGTTAATAATAATAATAATAATAATAATAATAATAATAATAATAAATATTACCAGGTGACTTTGGTAGAAAGAAGAGCGATATAAAACTCAAATAAACAAATAAATGAAATTATTAATACTATCATTATTATTATAGGAACTTCATATATGCTACGTCAATATTTAATAGATAATAACCATACAAACCAAAATTACTCATCAGCTGGTTAAAGCTTATACAGTATCTATTCTTTATTGCCTGTCAATGTTTTTATCACGTGGGTTTTTTTTTTTTGACACCACACATGCTCGCGTCACCAAAACAACTCCCCACCTCCGCCGACACCAACAGCCCCCACCCACCCAGGACCCCCTTCCTTCCCACAACCCTGTCCCGCCTGCCTCCTTCCCCCCCTTTCCTCGCCCCTCAGGGATACTGACCGGCCACACGGCTTCCCTTCTGCAACTTCCCAGTTGGTTTCGGTTCTTCCTGACCGGGAATAAAACAATAACCCCCGCCTCCAACCCACCGGAGAAGCACTTCCGGTGTGACAAGCAAGTGCTTCCGGCTCGGTTGCGCTGCAACGGAGGCCAGAGATCAATGAACGCTTCAGCCTGTCTTGGAGGAGGAATTCTAGTGATTCGTCCGTTTTTTTAAAATTTCCAGCCTCCGCCTCCCTTCACGTCTTATTTGTTTGATTCATTTTAATTTATTTTAATTGCTACCTGGTTTACTCGAGTTAATTCATTTTCATAGGCATTTAACCATCATTAAAGCGAATAAAGGTAATCCAATAATATCATGACTAGCCTTGCAAGAGGTTGATAGAGCCAGCGCAGAACACAGGCGGGTTACCGTTTTGGACTACACTTCCCAGAATCCACTGGCCAGCATGAGGGAGTCTGTCAGTGGCCATGCTTCCTGGGGAATCTGGGGATTGTAGGCAAAACGAAAAATAACTGGGTGTCAACCCTGTTGATCTAAACTTTAAAAATAATATATAGAATGTAACTGACAAGAGTTTTCATGTAATTTATTACAGTCCATGACCAGGAAAGGACATTAAATATTATACTTATAAAGTAGTCACAAAGGTTATAAAGCACTCATAATGCTAAAACAAAGAAAAAATAGTAAAAAGAAAGGTATCACTTAACATTCTTATTCATTAAATCTTTGTGTATCTCACCGTTCAGCTGCCAGAAATTTTGCACAGATAAATGTAATCAAGATTAAGACCAAAACGTAGTTTGTGTGAGATCTCTGTAACAGGACAGCCCAATAATGGGTTAGGCAAAGGAAGAAGGTTATTATGTGAGTCCTGATTGAACCAGCAGTGTAATATTATGTGTATCTTCTTCACGTGCTATGTCCTCCTGGAACGTTGACTGGACTGGTTTATATCTAAAAGCTACTATGTTACATATCCCAGAATTCCAAGCTGGTATTGTCAGTGACAAAGGACAGTGGGAGTTGTGGTCCAAAACATCTGGAGGGCCGAAGTTTGGACACCAATGTAGTAGGTTTTATCATGCCATCATCACACTCAGAGTTTGCACAAATCTGAGTGACTGCTGACATTCTAGTCCTACACACACACACACACACACACAGAGAGAGAGAGAGAGAGAGAGAGAGAGAGAGAGAGAGAGAGAGAGAGAGA